>VYZS01030077.1:0-13299 GCA_013400695.1 Neodrepanis coruscans | reverse complement strand
ATACTGAAGCTCCAGCATATCAGACAANGCTCATACTGAAGCTCCAGCATATCAGACAAGGCAGCACTCAGTGCTGGAGTCACCTAATTCAAGCCACGGTAGTCCACAGTCAATCTCCATTTCCCATTAGGCTTACGCACTGGCCAAATGGGGCTGTTGAAAGGTGAGTGGGTCTTACTCACCACCCCTCGGCTCTCCAGCTTCCAGATCATCTTATGTATGGGTATCACAGCATCTCTGTTGGTGCGGTATTGCCTGTGGTTCACAGTCCTGGTGGCAATAGGCACCTGCTGTTCCTCCACTTTCAGCCATCCCACAATGGAGGGGTTCTCAGAGAGGCCAGGCAAGGCATTCAACTGCATGACCTCATCCGCCTCCACGGCTGCAATGCCAGAAGCCCACCGATAACCTTTTGGGTCTTTGAAATACCTATTTCTCAGGCAATCAGTGCCCAGAATGCATGGGGCATCTGGGCCGGTCACGATGAGGTGCCTTTGCCACTCTTTGTCAGTCAGGCTTACCTCTGCCTCCATCACAGTCAGTTCTTGAGAACCTGCAGTCACCCCAGCAATGGAAATCAACTTAGTTCCCACATGTCCAGATGGTATCAGTGTGCATTGGGCCCCCGTGTCTATCAATGGTTTGTATTTCCAGGGTTCTGGTGTGCCAGGCCACCAAACCCAAACTGCCCAAAAGGCAGTTGTCCCATGCCTCTACCTGGCTAGAGGCAGGGCCCCTCTAACACTCATCCTGATCATTGGTAGTTACTGGGGCATGCACGCCTGAAGTGCCTTCCAGTGGATCGGAGGGGTCGTAGCTATGACTGTCCCTCCTGCCACAGGACACTGGAATGGCACTCGCCTTCACAGTCTTTTCCTTGGCCTTTTTTTATTCTTGATTTCCTGCACACAATCCTCCAGGACACGGGTAGGCTTTCTATCCCACCGCCTCATGTCCTCTCCATGATCGAGGAGGAAATACCACAGTTCTGTTCGCAATGGAAATCTGCTTCTGTTGGCTGGAGGATGTCTGGTCTGGACTGCTGATCTCTTGGCTTGGACCAGCACAACAGGGACTGTGTCCTGCTGTGGTGTGATCTTCTTCATCATCTTGTTGGTGATGTCCTCCTTTATTTTATTAAGTTCATTTGCCAGCAACTCCACAGGGACACAGGACAAATGGTGTCCTCATACAGCCTGAGCTTCTTGATCATTTTTTCAACCGTGTCCTCAGTGTTTCCCAACTCAAGGATAGCCAGGCACGGGAGGTAAGTCTCAGATGCCAGATGCAATAACTGCTGGAACATTTGAGTGGCACACCAGACAATATCAGGTTCTTTTGGAAACTTTTGGAAAACAACTCCCTCCCCCTCCCCACATGGAGGGGGGAAAGGGAAAAAAAATATGTTTTAAAGCGAACATATTCGTTCACCCCATGACAGAGACAAATATTCTCTGATGCTTAATTATTTTTTTTTTAGAGTCCAGTATTATCCTTGCTTTGAAGTCTTACATAGTTGCTGAACAAAATGTATTTGTAGACACAGCATATTCCTAAACCATTAGAGTTTAATGGTGATGATGAAAAGTTGTCTTCTTTCTTGTCACTGACACTTTCAAACATTTTTCAGGTAGAACCAACAAATCAGAATGGAACATTTTCATGTTCAAGTCACAACACTTACTAGAAACAAGCAACAAGAACCTTAAATTACATTTACACTGAAGTAGAAGACAATTATAATCTAACTGTCAGGGGAATGATACACTCAAGAGCTACAAATACTGCAATTCAGTCCTGGTATACTTTGTATTGAATACATTTAAACATAACACAGCTGAATCCAGAAATTGTAATTACCTACAACTTTAAATACATCTAACCTTAGACAACTTACTATGAGCTGAAATGACAGTTTTGCTGCCTTAGGGAAATTCCTAAATTGTACATGTGTGATTACATTTGTTCATAGAGTTTGAAGTGTTTTATATTCGTACAACAAAATGTAACTATATGCCATATGCATATGTAGCACATGTAGATGAGCAATTACTTCTGTATGATTTCTGTGTGCATATCTTAGGATTTGAGCAGTGCTCTTTCCAGTGTTTACTTTCACTGAATTATTTTTCCTTCTTTAGGTTTTTGACACTGAGAAAATACATGCAGAAATGTTTTCAAATATTAAAATATTTCTCTTTGATATTTTCATTTTTCTATTTCAGTCTATACAATGAAGAGTTTGATGATTTTTATTTCCAGCAATGTGATCACAGAGAAGGTAGTTTAAGAAAATATAATTAAGAAAAAATAGAATTTAGGAATCTGTGTTGAAATATGTTTAAATATAGAGATACATTTTGCTAAGATACAGTTGATGTTTTTATAAAGTTTATTCCTAATTTTGTATCAGTATACTTTCAGGATACCAGTACATGAAAACAAAAGGCAAATTCTATTGATAATATTGAACCATATATAATTATTTTAAAAATACTCTTTGAAAGATAAGTGTATTCTTGGAAACAACAAGATGTTATGCATTGATAATTTAAAAGAAATTTATAATCCACTTATTTAATCATTAATTCCTAATAAGCAGATCAAATTAAGTTAATAAGTCTGCCTCATTTCTGAAGCAGACTGAGAAATCTGGCCTACTACACTATGGCTGCTATGGGCACGATCCCAAGCTAACACGCAAACTGACAGAGGCCTCAGTTATGTTGCAAGCGAGGAATAGTTTATTGCATCATACACAGATTTTTATATGTTTCTTGTATGATCACGTGATGAGTCTCACAGAATCATTGGTTAAGAGGTCTCAATCATGCGCCCCTACAGTTTATGTGATTGGTTGGCATACTACTAGACTTAAACACAATCGAATAGTATTTATCATTTGTGGTTGTCAAAATACAAAGGAAGGCCTTATTCTAGGCTTCTTGAAGCATGAGGCCTAAGCCATTCTTTAGGCTCACTGGCACATAACTTAGAGAACTTTTTCTTCTAGCACAAGCACATCGGCTATGCCAACACTACACCATTCCATACAATCAGATGGTTGATTTTTCTTACAGATTATATAAACAGGAAAGAATGAACAAATCTCATCCACACACAAGGGAAAACTGACAAAGAGAAAAGAAAAATCTGAGGATGAAGATGTGTGTAATTAACCAGTTCTGACTCAAAAATCAGGGCTAGGACAGGGTTGTTTCTTGCAGATTCTTCCATAAAGAGAGATGCAGATTAGGATTGTTTGCAGATCCTTTCACAAAGAGAAAGGATTGTGCTTCCTGACATCCCCGTTCCTGAAATATCCGGACAATTAGATGAAACGTTGAGTCCTGTTTTCTTCCCCACTAACTCTACTACTTTATAGCTCTGTCATCACCTTCTTTGCTGTTTTTAAGTGTTTGCTCCCAGCCCTACGGCCCCAAGGAGATTGAAGCAACTGCAAGTTCATGCCATAAAATAAGGAGCAGCAATGCAGTCAGAGTGAACACCTGCTTTCTGCTTAAGTAAGCATTCTGACAGGTAGCATTTAAAAAACTCCACCAAAAAGAATGGTTTTGCTTTTAAATTACTGACATTATTGAAGGCCAACTTTTTATAACAGGGGCATCATTTCCTATACTTTAAATAAATTCTTGTGGATGACTTAATTAGTAACATTCAGTAAAATATCTGATAAGATAATTACTTGATTGTCAAATTGAATAACACCGGTTTTCCCTGCAGTGAAATCTCCACCACTGTAATTAGGTTATGGCATACTTTACCATGAAGGGAATATTAAAAACATAAGAACAGTCAGTTTCATCCACTGTATTTTTTCTGTTTATAGCTTAGTGCTAAATTGCTGCCTTCACGATGCAGAAAAGACATCAATAATGAAGTAACCACTCTTATGTTGCTCAATTAAGTTTGCTACATGGATATTATTGTAAATATGGATCCTGTAAGAGAATTGTGTTGACTAATCATTTGTAGCAGAATAATAAAAAATATACAAATGAATAGTTCTAAAAGAAAAAAATAACACAGTAGAAATATACAGAAGCAGATGAAAAAAATAACAATAAAAATATCATCAAGGTTTATGTTGATATGTTGAGGAAATTGTGACTTTCCTTTTTTTTCTTTTGAGTTTCTTCTCTGAAAAATAACAATAACGAACCAAGAAACTAACCACAATAAAAACCCTTGAAAAATTAAGAGCTTGACTGATACACCTTACGAAGAAACGCCTACCACGTATGAGTACATTTTGCAAAAAAAGTGACAAAATTATTTGTTTAGCTCTTAGTACTGTTTGTTTTTATTTATTTTTATAGATTAAAAAAACACTATTCTCAAATGTGAATGATGTTTCATTTTATATGTCTGTTTGATAAGTACAAGTATTCATTTCTTTTATGCTTAATGTAAAATCCTACTACATCTCTTTACCTAGAAATCCAGATTGTATTGCTAAGTAAATCACTTAATGGAGAAAAACGTACCAGAAGAAAATCACTTTTCTAGGTTTTCAGTGAGTTATGTGAATCTTAAAATCCTTGATGTTTGTAAAATGAGAAAGAAAAGCAGCTTCGTTCTTTCCCTGAAGTAAATGTTAGAGTTGGGGAGGCTTCTGGATCAAGATTTCAGTTTTCTCTTAAAAAGATGAGATCATTTTGTAAAATAAATTATAAAGAGCACAGACAGAAGATATAGTCAGGAGAAGAAAATGTGAAAAGAGACTTCAGTTAGATTTTTGTTCTGCTTTGTTTTCTTTTCTTTTGTTTTTGGTTTTTTTTTTTATATTTTGTGGAGCTTTCATAAGTGACATACAAAAAACACAAAAACACAAAACTTCTCCCCATTCTCTGACTTGTCTAACACCAAGCTGAGAATGTATTAATAAGGATCTGGAATTTTTTATGTGACCAGTAGTCCATGTATTGAAGTACTTCAACTTGATGGAGAACTGCTTCTAAAACATTTTATTGTTTAAGGTCACTATTCAAAATGGAACGTCATGGTCTTTGAAAAAACAGGAAAACAGATAATGCATGTGACTAGCTTAGAAGCTGTTTCATCTAACAGGTCAGGTCTTTTAAATTACAACAAATAATGCCAAAAACATCTAGAAAGGCAGTATAAGATCTTTGAAAATTAAAAAAAAAGCAACCTTCTTTTTTATATATTTATATTAAACAACAGGAAAGGTCTAAAAGGGAAGACATCATCCCCATCCTAACTGCATTCTGAAACGGAGACTAACTTTCTGGTGCAGTAGTGCAAAAATTAAAGAGAATTTATGATTAAAGGACTGGCATAAAGAAACTTCATTGTGCTGGAAAAGATAATCACACTATTATTACTACTTATATTTCTCTTAATATTTCCATACTTCTCAGATTTCTACCTGTTGCCTGTGGGCAGTTTAAGTGGTCCCTTAAAACAGGAATCTTCAATTTGGCAGCATTGGACCCTCTGTGCCACAACTGCCCACAAGATAAATAGGCCTTGTGTGCATGGTGCTACTGACCATACAATCCAAGAAAGAAAGACTTTGTACAACTATACAAGGGTAAAATGGAGAAGCTAACGGAGTCTCTTCTTTATTGCAAATTATCTGCTTTTATAGTGCAAAGATTGTTTTGGTTAATACAGCCAAAAGGAAAAAGAAATAGAGGTCACATGCCACTGTGCTAGAAAGTCACAAGATGATTATTTACATTCCTTAGACATAGTCTGAACATGCTGTGTTAATAATTTAATAATGCCACAAGTCCTTGCAAGAGTGTCAAGTCTATCAAGTGAGGAGTTTTCTGTAGTATTATATTCCACTTTAATAAATAGTTCTGTAAGGGTTACATTTCTACATACCTGGTCTTGAACACTTCCTGGGATGGGGCATTCACAGCTTCCCTGGGCAACCTGTTCCAGGGCCTCACTACCCTCACAATAAAGAATGTCTTCCTACTATCTTCTCTAAACCTACTCACTTTCAGTTTAAAGGCATTCACCCTTGTCTTATCACTATGATCCATTGTCAAAAGTCCCTCTCCAGTTCTCTTGTAGCCCCATTCAGGCACTTGCACAAGAAGGTCACTCAGAGCCTTCCCTTCTCCAGGCTGAACAATCCCTATTCTCTTGCTTTTTCCTTATGGGAAACATGGTCCATTCCTTCATGGCCCTATTGTTACTATATAATTTATAATTACCCATAGAAGCAGGTATTTATTACTAGATACTTCTAGACTGAAACAAAGAACCAGTTAATTGTTCTAAGAGTAGTGTACTATGCAGTATGAAGCAGAAACTATTGCATTGGGTAGTTCAGGCATAAGCAGAAAAGCAGAGGGAAAATTCCTATTATATATTTTGTTGGATCAAGATGATTGAGATCATCTTGCTGGTGAAGAGCTCCAAGGAGTTCTTCCTTGTCATGGATAAGCAAAAAATCAGTTGTATATGTTGTTCAAAAAGACAGCGTCCTTGCTACCACACGGTGCTGTAAAACCACAGTTCACTTCTAATTCAGAGGAATGTCAACAACAGTGCTCTTAGACTTTTTTGCTGGAAGCTTCACATTTGAAGTCCTATCACACTGAAAATCTACTAAGTGTTTGAAATTCATTTGGTTACTAATTTGAGGTGACACAACAATATGCCACAATTTATTATGTGGCATTCAGGGTTAAACGTTTTGGGCAATAGTGTTTTGCAGAAGTTTGAAGCAAATAATTTCTACAAATCTACAGTGAAAAGACACCAAAGGGAAACAATATTCAATAATGCCTTGGTTCTCAACTGACAAATAAGATCAAGTCACGAAGCTACGAATTAAGATGGACTGTGTTAAAAAGAACGTTACAGCCATTGTTTCCACCCTGAACGTCTTGTAGACATGGAACAGCAATTCTAAGTCAGAATGTTCCCCTATGACAGAAGGCCAGGGCACAAGTGCCATCACTATCTTGAACATAATTGACAGTGCTAGTATCAAATACATCTTGACAGTTTACCAAATGCTATTGCTATAGGAAATTATTAGTAAATACACAGTTGTTTTCAGTTCTCAGAGACTAGTAAAAAAGATCCTTATGTACGTCAAAGGCCATTTAATGTTAATTTCCAGCACCTCAAATTGTCTTTAGACATTCATCATTTGGCACAGATGTAATTTTTACCTCCTCCGTACAATTGCGTATATTCCAGATGACACGGTCATACATAAATTTTTATAGCTAAGTGAATTAAAAATTTACACATGAAAATATGCTTGCAAATTAGTGATATTTTCCCTTTTTTTCACTTTATTAAAAAAGCATTAATGTTTTTCACCAGCTACTGCTTTGGCAAGGAGTCCAATTAATCTCCCAAGTGTTCACCACAGACCTCCCTCACCAATGTGCACCAGTCAATACCCTGAGCTTTTTCAGTTTCTGTGTCCATGTAGACTTCTGTTTCACTGCTGACTCCACTAACAAGAATGTCGTCTAAGAGAAATTGTGAAGGTGGCTTTGCTTTAACACAGATTTCTGTCTTCAAGGAACAACACTGACAGTATCAGCTTTTTTTCACATAAATTACTGTGCAGCATTGTTACTAAAACATTTTTAGTCACTACCAGCCAAAGCAAGGTCAGAGCAATTGACTTGATAATAATGGAAGACTCTGGCTTGCATTATCCAATTTACCAAACACTGTTTACCATAGGCAGATCTCAGCAAATACAATTGAATCTGATCAACCCTTCAAGGAAATTCTTACAAGAAAAAAAAATCTTGTTTCAGTTGTATGAAATAGCCCTGTGGTGACACTCACTGATCAGTTTATATGGACAAAAAGTACCCTGAGTTTGATATTTGCTTGATGAGCAGAACCTTCTTGCAGATTTAAATTTTAGAGGAAAATCTGGCTAGAGTCTATAAAATACTCCTTTTTCTGTAGATGATTGTTTTCAAGGATAGTGCTCCAACGAACAATGATATCAGCTAAATTACACAAACTCTCTGGAAAGATCCTGTGGGTCTATGGGTGTAGCCCCTTTGCATATGTAAGTATGATACTATAACTGAATAATACTGGTATGCTTTCACATAACTTCTGACCATGTTTTCTTGCAGTTCATGTCTCTCTTTTTTTGTTTTTGTCTAAATTTAAAACCTCTTATTTGACTGAATTTTATACTGTTAATATTTTATTTTCACAAGTTTTGCAGAATCACTGCCTTTTTATTTCCCACATTTTTATTGTAATATGATTTTTTTTTAATTTTCTTTGTTCTCTATAGTTCCTAATTAGAAAAATGTGCATCTGTTCTTTCTTAATCTGTGGTATGTGTCCTGCCACCCAAACTGTGTCAAGACATTTGAAATTTAATTTAAATTCAATTTTTTTGTGTTTTCCTATCACAACTTTTTTTCCCTTTATTGTTTGATCGCTTGCAGTCATGATCAAGATTTAATTTGAAATATTTAAAGTTATCAGGTTAACTGAAGATATTACATATGTGAAAAGAAACCAAAACCCAGTTTTGTGTGAACAATACAAATACAAAAATACAAATGTAAATACAAAGAACTGAGGTTGATTTAGATACTAGAGCTATACATGAAAAATTTCAAGCTATTCAGGGCAAATTAGAAGACAAGATCAGTGACGCAAAGGACAAAATTTTCTGCAGCATTCTTGAATGAGAGAAATTAATGATGTTTCAAACCTCAGTAAGATACCTCTGGCTCCACAGCATCAGGAAACAATGAGTGTGAATGGGTTCATATCCTCTTTTTACTTCTTTCTCTTGACAACTGAAGTTCGGTTTTAGCTGAGCTCCTCTGTGGATGCTCAGGAGCAGTTTTCAAGTCATCTCTAAGCGATTAATCTCCTTCGACCAGTTTTTGTACCCTGGAGAAACCTGGTGTGATATTAGGAATGATAGCAACAACCACGACATACGATCAGTTTTGCCTTTTCTTGCTTCCATCTCTAGAACTGTAGCTTGTTATGTGATAGTGCACTACAAATAGCAGTTTTCCAGCTTCACAATATATACTGGGAGAAGTTTTGCATTTTCTACAGTTTCTGTGATTTGCACACATACTTGCTTGGATGCAATGATGGTGAAAGTGAAGAAAATAATTGTCAGAACAACAAAAATGTTTTCATTCTCAGGCAAAATGAGCTAACACCATAGGCTGGCTAAGTATTTCATTGCACTCCCTGATGTTTTTTCTGCCATACTATGCCATAAAAATCCCCTCAGCTTTTGTCTGTAATGTTTTTGTATTGTTTCACCTTTGTCTTCGAAAAAGACATATGCAAAAAGATCTGTACTCCCAAAAGGAGTCTCAATAGAGTCAGTAGGGGTTCAGGCAGGCAGAGCAGTACATTTTCAAGCACTGCATTTCTGGATCTGCAGATTGGAAATCTCCACAGGAATGGAATTTATAAAGGTATGCTTTCTGAGGAAATAAAAAATATTTTATCTCAGCAGAATCTGCTTGCTTAACAAATCTCCTATAACCATATTGTGTTTTAATGGTGGCTGTGCTATAAAAAATTTTAAGTGTCCTAAATTACCATTCAATATACTGTGGGCTGCCACTGTGATACTCATTTGTGGCAAATTCATTTATGCATATAGACTATGTGATCTGGCCTAAATATATGGAATAAGGGCATTTTTGTCTGTACAAAGACTAAACCATCGTGAAAGACTCAGAGAACAGTCCAGGACTATTAGGGTAATTATACATATAGCATCATCATAAGAAACATCTGCTCAGACAATGAGGAGAAGTTAAAGGGATCAAGATAAGATTTTTTGAAGAACAAAGTGTAACATGCAATTATTGATTCACATATAAGGTGGTTTTCTGAAAGAAGAAGGCACCCTCACCCTTATGAAAACAGTCTGAGCAGACTATATCCTGTCCATCCTATCATATGTAAAAGTTGGACTTTTTAAGGTTTTCCATTATTAAAATGTCAGGACATTTTCTCATACCGTTTTGATTTGTTCCAACCCATTATGCTTTTAATTTGCTTCTTAGTCTCTCATTTCTCACCTTTAAGTATTCCCTTTTTTGCACTGGCCAGTAAGTATTTGCCACTCAAATACTTTTGCCTTGAACTTCCTGTCTTGCAAAGGCCTTTTTTTTCTCAGACCTAGAACTACTTGCTCACGTTCACACCTGGGCCCAAGTGTACTTTCTCAAACTACGCAAAACATTAAGTACTTTAACCTGTGCAATACTAAGGGCTTTTTTCATTTGCAAAACTTTAGTCTGCCTTTCCTCTGCTGTGCCATAACTTTTTACTAAAGCTGGTGACTGTTTTCAAGAACTCCTATGCAATTCTTCTCCCATGCTGTTCTGTGCTGTTTTTCTTGCACCTGCAAACCCCCATTCTCTCATTGTTGGTTTGTTTTGCAAAGTAAATGTCACTTTAGTAAACTGACTTCTTGGTTACTTTGCTTTTCCAAATACTGTTTTTCAGAGTTCAGTTAGCATTAGAGAAATTCACAGCTTAGTGAATAGCAACAATTTAAATATGCAGTAAACGATACCTAAAGATACTTATGCAAGAGAGCTTAATAGTCAATCAGCACATAATACTTATGACTGATGAAACATACTATAATCCACACTAATATCATAAGCAGTAACAATCCAATTCAGTGGATCACATTGAAAATTGTACAGTAGAAAGGAAAACTGGTAAAAGTAAACATTCTCATTACCTTTGGCTTTACTACCTGCTATGCTGGAGGGGATGCACAGGACAGAGATTAATTACATCAGTGTTTTTCCTGAGTTGTCACTGGAAAGCTTATCCCTTATACTTTCCTCTCTGTTTGTTTTGTTCCTTTTTCTTTTTTTTTTCAATTTTCTCCCAGGAGCTACTTTCACACTTAATATTTACATATGTCATCAACAATGATCCATCTGAGCACAGCTTTGTGTGTGTCTGTCTAAGCATCTTTTGTGTAAAACATATTCCATTGGTTTCATGCACCATTAAGGAAAAGAGATTTTTCTGACAATTACTCTGCACTTCATCAAGGCCTATTCTGCAGTGGGCAAGCACATTAAAAACTAATAGGAGTAAAATGTGGTTTATTCTGGTTTTCCATATGCAGACTACAGCTTGTTATAGAAGCTGATATCAAATCCTGTGTAAAGTACATTGCCAGAGCACCTCTCATGATTCAGCACTCTCAGCTCTTGCAGGCATCAGAGCAAACTCCAGCTGATGCTGCTGCCGCTGAAACAGTTTGAGAGTCACACTCCCATCCTACTCCCATCTGCTTCTATAAACATTGCAGAGGATGCAGCAGGCAAACTGTATCCTAACAAAGAAATACCTTAACAATAGGCTTTAAGCCTGAGATAAGGGACCTCCACCTTTCAGTTATCTACAGATGTATCTCAAAGTGATGTTGCTAATTCAATAACTGAAGAAATCTGCCCCCAAAAAATGATACTTCAGAAAAGAAAGAAAATACTTGGATGCAGATTATGAATTGTGGTCCTAATGGCTTCATTGGTCCTAATGATTTCATTACTCCTAAGGACGGACAAACAAATTATTAGCTGGTTGGCTTACAAGGCATTATCCTACTCTGTAAAATCTGTTACACAACATGGATTTGCAAATGCATTTGCTTTATGTGTTGGCATGCAAAGTGTTGGCAGCAGGGGAGGAGGCTGCAGGGATAGCATCTGTAAGGAGACGCTGTGGGCTGCCCCATGCCAGATAGAGCCAGCTCCAATGGACCCACAGCAGAGCACAGCTGTGCGTATCAGCCCAGCTCGTGGTACCTCCATGAAAACGTACTTAACAAAGTGTAAAAAACGTGAGTGAAACAGCCCTGCAGATATCAAGGCAAGAGAAGAAAGGCAAAGAGGTTCCCCGGGAGCAGAGATTCCTCTTCAGTGCATGGAGAAGACAATGGTGAAGCAGGTTGTTCTCAAGCAGCCCACGAAAGACCCCACACTGTAGAAGGTGGATATGACCTGAAGGAAGCTACAGTCCACAGAGACCCTAAGCAGAAACTGTATCAGGATGGGAGAAGGTAAGAAAGTCAGGACTGAAGTTAAGCCTGGAAAGGATGGAGGGAAAAGCTTCCAGTTCCACTAGAAAAACACACTAGTTTTGTCTTTGCTTCTCACCATCCTACTATTTTTAATTGAAAATAAATAAAATAAATTTTCCCCAGGTTAAATCTGTTTCACTTGTAGTGATATTCGGTCAGTGATCTGTTAATCAACAAGCTTTTCAACCTTATCCTCTCCCTTGCTCTGTTGAGGAGGTAGGAGGAGAGATTGGCTGGGTGTGGGTCCAGCAGTCAGCCAAAGTCAAACCTACCGCAGCAGTGCATCAGAAAAATGTATTTGCCTCTCAAGGAAAAATGATTCCTTGTTAAAATGGTAATAGTAACACTGTTTGAGAACTCTGATACAAGGAAACCCCTTAAATACAAGTCATGTACCAGTCACCTAGCATACCATGAGCTGAGAATTTAAGACATACTAGATATTTCTTAAGTCTTACAGAAGACAGTCACTACATGCAATAAAATTGGAAAGGTGACTGATGGAATTGCAATTTTCAAATAATAAAGGCAGCCTTCTGCTGAAGCCTTGATAGATCTTTCATGTTGTTCACCTAACATGAGAAATATGAAATGAGCTGTGCACAGATCCCCCGAAGAATTTCCTTTCCCATTCATGATTTGAATGGGAAAGGTCTCCATTAACTATGATCTTCCTAAAGATATATATCATAACTTTTATCATAATCTTATGCTGACACTTATTCTTCTCAGGAACAAAGCGGTTGTGTGTAACAGCATGTGATGAGGTGAGTGGCAAGCCTGTCCTGAACTCTTTCACAGAGTCATAGAATAATAAAATAGTCAGGGTTACAATCATAGAATCATACTATTATAGCATTGTTTGGGTTGAAAGGGACCTTGAAGATTATCCACTTCCAACCCTGCTGCCATGGGCAGAGACACTTTCCACTAGACCAGGTTGCTCAAAACCCCATCCAACCTGGCCTTGAACACTTCCAGGGGTGGGCCATCCATAGCTTCTTTGTGCAACCTGTTCCAGTGCCTCACCATCTTCACAGAGAAGAATTTCTGCCTAATATCTAATCTAAACCTACTTTCTTACAGTTTAAAGGAGTTCTGTTCTCTCTCTCATCACTACATGTACTTGTCAAAAGTCCCCTTGCAGATCTCTTTAGGCACTCATGGGCTCCTTGGAGCCATCTCTTCTTCAGGCTGAACAG
>VYZS01030064.1:0-13342 GCA_013400695.1 Neodrepanis coruscans | reverse complement strand
AAAAAAAAAACAGGAGAAAAATACAGGCACACAAACATCATAATTTTCTTTGAGGTACCAGGAGACATCAGGTTGTGGTGCCCAGCTGCAAACAGTAGAAGAGATTCATAACCAAACAATAAAATAATGAATACAATGACAATAAAAATAAATAAATATACCAACCGGTTGTCAGGATACTGTTGCACTGTCCTCCTGAGAGTTAAATATGACTGACCATGAAAGAGCCACGCATGCCAGGAAGAGCCACCAGAAAGCCACCAGGACGTGGAAGGAAGAGGACACACAATGGCAAGCACTTGGCACACACCCAGTGAAGATTCTTCCTACTGATCTGCAGAACCTACTTCTCTTACTTGGTCTTATTTCAAATCAGTGCTTGGTTTGGAGCCTGGCTGCTTGTGAAGGGCTCTGTGCTGCTCTTCAGCCTCTGCAGATTGTGTGAAGCCCTATCCCAGCTTTGCAACTGGAGCCACTGGGAACTGGTTGTGTGCACAAGGTTTGCTCATGGGAAGAGTTTTGCAAAAAATCAGTCATTTCCTCTTNCCTCTGCAGATTGTGTGAAGCCCTGTCCCAGAACTGGTTGTGTGCACAAGGATTGTTCATGGGAAGAGTTTTGCAAAAATCAGTCATTTATTCTCTTCTCTGTGCTGATATTTCCCTTTGGCAGATGCCATATGGCTGTGAAGGATAAGGGGATGGGATGGGTGGCAGGCCTTAGAGCTGCTGGGAATTATGTGTAACACACTCTGAAGGAAAGCAGAAGAAAAACATCTGCAACCCTCTTATCCCTTTAAAACACAGCTTGGCTACATTGTTAGAAAAGGGAAGAAATTGGCTCCAAGTACTCTGTGTCACTGATTAATGGTGCTGTGGAAGCATCAAACCAAAATGGTTTCTTTTTATTTCATATTTACTACATCTTCCTTACTTTAGATGCTCCTGGCTGCACACCTCAGGTGTGCAATCCCAGGGTTCACATGGAGCCCCATGACAGCAGTACTGAGCATCCAGGTAGAAATCTCTTCCCCTCTGGGGTTCCCTCAGGGCTTAGACCCCCCAAAGACCATGCTCAGGTTGTGTGAAAAGACACCAGGAACCTTCTCCATGGAGTAAACAGGAGCAGAGTTGAACCCAGAGAGGAAATCAAACTCATTCATTCCATCTACACAGAGATTTTAACTGATGTTGGATCCACCAGGCAAGTGTGTTTTCAGTTTACCAGTCTCATTGCACCAAGTACTGACTGGGGCAAAATAAGAGGTACTTTCAAAATCAATCAAACTTTAGTTTTGAGGCTTGTGTGTCTAACAGTTTTATGGAGTGCTTAGGCAGGTCTCCTACGTGCTGGTGGCTTTTTTTTTTTTTCCAAATAGAAAAAGCAGAACATGTAAAAAAGCAAGAAAATGACAACACAAAAAGATGGAACAAATTGCTCCAAGTAGCACCAGAAATTCCTATTAAAAAAAATAAAATAAGCCCTAAGCTCTAGATTGGCAATTGAGCCTCTAATGTAGCTGATGGACTGGGAAAAAAGAAGCAGAGAAGATGGAGAAGTGGAGGTACTTGTAATATTAACTGATGAAGTGCTCTGTAATTAAGCTATGAATAGTTGCCCTCCAAGGAGCCACGAGGCTGAAGCCTTGGCTTTGCAGCCTTATTTGATAATGCAGAAAAGCTACAGAAGCCATGTCCTTCTTGTGGGCAGAATCAGAGCAGAACGTGTTTAGTGGCGATGGAATGCAGTGCAGGGAAACAACGAGGGGATTTCCTGGGTTGTTTGCCTTTTAAGGTGGAAGTTGGGGGCACTGCAGGAAGCCCCTGCCCTGGGGGGCACAGAGCAGCTCAGTGTGACACAGCAGAGCATCTGCCTTCAGGGGGGTTTTATCTGCTGAACATTTCCTTCTTCCCTAATTATCCTGATTTGACCGAGCTCATTATTTACATCCCGCTAATCCTACAAGAACTGATACACAAGAGGGAGATTTCTGTTCCTTAAGGAGAGCTGGCTGACACTAATCAGTTGCTGCTCTGACATCTCTGACCATGACTTGGTCTCTCTGGGATTTCCAGGATGTGGATATCGTGTTACAGGACAATATACCAGAGCTTTTCCTCTGTTTCATGTCAAGGACATCAAACATTGTTTGACCTTACAACAGCTCTTCTCCCTTGAAAAAAATCCTTGCTTGTGAGAAAGTCACAATCCTGCCCAGCAGACCTGGCAAATGCAGGTGGACATGAAATCTTCCTTTAAATGAATGACTTCATGTCTCCCATTTTCTGGGGGAAGCATTGTCTCCCTATAAGGAAGACAAAATCCATCCTTTGGTGAAAAGCTGCCCCAGATCAGAGATGTGCAGATCCACCCCCTCAGCCTGGACACCAGTGAGCACAGGCTGTGACATCACCATTCCCAGCTCTGGACTGGAACATCACTTTTGGGATCTCTCAGCTCTTGGGTTGGGGACTCCACTGGTTGGGGACAGCAATATGGGGACACCAAATTTGCCCTTGCCACAAAGGGAACTGATGAGGAGGCAGCAACAGCCCTCCTTGTGGGGTGCAAACACCCTTCTGGAGTCATCCTGCAGGGCTCTGTGAAGACAAACCTACAAAAGCTACAGCTCTTGGACTCTGCAGGGTCCCCCAGTACAGCAGTGTGTCTCTTTCTAACACAGGGGAAAGCTCATCGCCTCTCTTAGGCTGGAAAAATGTGCCTCCCTTGGGTTTGCTCCTTTCTCAGCATTCCACCTTAAATGTTTTGTTGTGCCTGGGGATGGTGGTTAGTCCAGCATGCAGAGTGCAGCAGGTCTGGCCATACCAAAGCAGATGAAGTGCTCTGATTCAGGCTCGAGGGCCAAGGTGAGCCACTTACCAAAGACCCCCGCTTGTATTGACTATACCATGTGGAAGGCTGTTCTTTGGGCCAACGAGCCATTTTGCTCTGTAAAATATGACAGGGGTTAAAGAAAACAGAAAGCACCAAGATGCATCTTACCAGTTTACCGCGCTTGAATTCACTGAACCAGGAGCCTGGGTTTTCCTTGGGCCAAGAAGTAATTCTAGCCTAGTTTGTGGAAGGCAAGAAGGGAAGAGAAGAAAGAGAAAGAAATAAATTAAAAAAGTTGCATTCAGTTCCACAAGCAGAGTCTTCATGTCTTATTGAAACTGTTCAAATTCCTTTAAAATAATGACTTAATCTTATACACCAGTGACAAGCAGTGGGCAGAGCCCTAAGTTGCCTCTAGAGCAGAGAGGGATGATGTGGTGCTGCCTCTGGTGCTCAGTGCTGCCCTGGCACCAACCTCCTTTCCTAAGGGATAAAGATCTCTGTCTTCTAGAAACTTTGGATGCAAATCCAGCAGTCTAATATGGAATAGTCTAATAGGAAGGATAAAAGGAAAGATAGGAAGAAAAAAGAAAATGGGGATGGTGATCTTCACACAGGGCTGGAGAAGTAATGGAGTGGTAATGGAGAAAGCTCCTGCCACTCTCCCACCAAATCCAGATGCTGTGGGAAAGGCAAAGGAGGTGATTAAGGAAAAGCTGCTGCCTGGCTCCTGGCAGGTGCAGCACAGACAGAGCATCCTCTACAGATGAGGCTGGACCACATGTGATGGAGATCCAATGACCCAGAGTGATGCTGGGGGTGACTGTGACAGAAATCAGCTGTCAGAGCATCCTTTCTATCAGCTAAGCAGCTAAGCACATTTTTTGTGTCAGAGCACAAGGAAGGAGGAGTGGCTGTGTCTGCTCCCTCCCCCTCCCCCAATCCCCTTATTTCTGCTCTAAATCTCTCCCCAAACTACAGCCAAGCTACATGCAGGTGTCCTGGGATTGTCCTTTTTTTTCCAGTATGGCAACTGTAGAGCAAGTCAGTGTGTTTCTGACTTGGGGTAGGGATGAACTGAGAGGGGATATGGCTTAAATTCTGCTGTGGCTTATAATAAAACCACTCAGCCAGTACTTGGTGCTGGTGTGGTCCCTGTTTGCATTCCTTTAGATGGAAAAAAAGCAGGCTGAAGCTTTTTCTTATGGAAAAAATATTGAGCTGTAGCAGTATTTGCATTTGAGGAGCATGACAGCTCTACAGCAGATGAGATGGGGCCACAGAGCCCCTCACAGAACCAGCATGGCAGGACTCCGAGGTCCTGTAAGACCAGGGCCAGAATCCACTTTTTTAGCTGTCAACATTTTGAGGAGAGACATGGCAAGTCAATGCAAAAAAGAAGAAATCCATCTCCTTTTTAAACAGCCCTAAGAAAAACTCCAGGAATATTTATGCTGTGTGCTATTTATCTTGTGCTGACACATATTTCTGGTGGACAAAATACAGCAAGTGAATGGCTCAGCTTTGTCACAGCTGGAGCACAAATGGGACACTGGGAGAGCTCCCCCCAGGCTGAGTTTCTGCTTGGCCAGTGCAACAGCTGGTCCCCAGGCAGTGGGAAGAGCAGCTCTGGAAAGCAGAGTGCATGGATATAGGACAAAAATGGTGAGTATGGTTGAGCTAATTGCATCATTACACAAATAACTTCATCAACCTTGTGCATTGGGGCCAGGGAGAGCACTGAGGCTACTTGCAATCATTTAGGATCATTTGCACACAAGAAACTGCAGGAAAAATGACAGGAGATAAACATTTATCTGCCTGGAGACACAGCAAGGGTAGAGGAATCAGTGGTGCTTAGAAATGCAGGCAGTGGAGCGAGAGCCCAGCTGTGGGAGGGAATACAAGGAATGAGTTAAACAAAGCTCACAGGGAGCCCCAGTTCCTGCCCCAACACACACATCTGCCTTTGTACAGCAAAGTTACAAAAATTAATGTTTTAGCATTTTATATGCCTGGGAAATCATCAAAGACTTGTCCCAAATCACAGTGCAAATCTGACTTACTCAAAGAGATTCTCTTTGTCAACATGTTCCTTATTATTTTAGAAGCCAATGCTGTGTAACGAAGGAATGTTCTGGATCTTTGATCCTTATTTGCTATTGTTCAAATCTTGTGAAATTGATTGTTTATGAATATTCATATTAGGAAACAATCTATCACCATGATACAGGGGGGAAATCAAAGGTTGTGTGGACTTACTCCTTCAGATTTCTTATCAGGGAAGATGCAAGTCTCTCCACCAGCCGTGAAATTACAGTAAACTTTGAAAGAGTCCCTGGAACATCCTTGGTTTGGATCAACCCAGTATTCACCTGGATGCACGAGGAGGAAAGAAGGGAAAAACAAATCAGCACTGGGAAGGAAGGACAGTGGGCACTTCAGCAACCATCTCACCAGGAATGTTTCATCTCTGTCACAGGCTACTATTTATATAAAGTTTTTGGGTTGTATTCTGGTTCCATGTAATTCAGAAGAGCTATTTCTATCCCATATCCCCACTCTTAGAATAGAAAATTTCAGTGGGAAGGGATCTATAATGATTATCTAGTCCAACTCTGTGTTCCTTCTCTGTCAGCCACATTTCTCATGGAGAACCAGAGCCAGAGACTCCTCAAATTATTCCTCTTCCTGCCCTCACTTCTATTCACTGGGAAATCCACAGTGTTTCCCCTCCACTCCCTCTGCCCCGGGACACACCATCTGGGAAGTCGGGGTGACAGAGCTGCAGATCCTTGCAGGTACGTGCTGGGTTGTGTTGAGTGCCCAGTGGATGCTTCATTTGCTCAATTTCCAGTTTCAAGGAATTCAGAGAGCCGAAAATCTCCTCCATGCCGTCGGCATAGTCCATGTAGTTGTCGGCGTTCCCGTCATCCACCAGCTGGCTGGCGTCGATGTTTCTCCTGGTCCTCTTGGAAGCCTGGATGGGCAGTGGCTGGATGACTTCTCCAGGAGGACCCTGATTTGTAGGAAAAGAAGATTTAAGAAGATTCTTACTGCACTGGAAACAGGGAAGAGCCAGAAGAGAAGGGCAAAGCAGCTCCCAGTGCTGAGAAACAGCATCACAAGATGCTCGTTAGACATGTAAAACACCCGTGATGGTGCTGATAAAACCCCTGGGCACCAGCCCTGAACACTTCCCTTGTCATCTTCCCATTAGTAACTTCTCACTTCCCATCCTGCTTTCTTCCCCAGCATCTCTAAGAGATGCCAATCCACTGCTAGGATTGGCAATGGATTTTTGTCCAGAAATCTTCTACTTCCCAACATTACAGCACCCATTAAACCTGAACCTCATTTCATGCTTTGTGTTATGGGTTTTACTTACAGGAGGCCCTGGGGGCCCAGGAAGACCCGATTCACCCTTTGGACCTGTTGGACCCTGGGTGGGAAAAACAAGAGAAAAACATGAGTCACTCAGGGGAAAAGCACTTGTTACTTATATTACATCCCAAACATTATTACTTTTAACCATCTCTTGTGGCAAAACCTTTATTCTTCAGGCACACAACAGGAGTCTCCTTGTACCTACCTCCCAAGAAAATGCTCAATTTAGTTGTTTTTGTGTTCAGGTAAAAGCAAAGATCAAACACTTGGGGTTAAACGGTCAAACATTGCTTAGGCTCCCTATGGAAAAGAAAGGAACTTCCAATGCATGAAAACCTGAACTCTCCAAATCAATCCATCAGTTTTACAAGCCAAATAAAATCTTAAAATTAATAAAACATTGAATTCTGAATGGGAAAAAAAATCACTAGGAAGTTGCCCAAGAGGAATTTTTAGCTGCCTGCAAAGGAGAGCTGTACCACGAAGTTTCACTGTCGTATTTCTCACCGAGTTCTTTGCCTTTCAGCTTCTCACCTCCTGCTTTCACAGGCTATTTTTAATACCTTCCACTCTACAGCTGCAGGTTTTCTCCTAAGGACTATGCACTGGATTCCTTCTTGTGATCTGTGCTGTGCTGATGTTCACTGAAGTACAGTTTCCCAATTACCATTTCTGGGCTCAGACAGCCTGAAAAGGCCGCGTTTGCTACACTCAGCTCTGGCTAATTGCTTTAATGCCACTGATCTGGAGGAGTCACAGCAGGTTCTACACTTAATAAGAGCTCATCAGCCTCTTCATTTAACAATGTCTATACTCACTGATGATCCTTTAGCACCTTTGGGACCAGGTGGACCCTGTGTAGAGAAAAATACAGAGAGGAGTCAGGGCACTTTCAAGCAGAGAAATTAGTCTCTCCTTAGAGAGAGAAAGCAGTGCTGTATAAAGTGTTTTTTTAAAAATCCACTCCATTTCTATTTGTACTGCCCACATCCACTTGAGTTGGGCATTGATTTTATTTGCCAACATACAAAAAGCATTTGAGTGAGAGCAATCTGTGTCAGTGCTCCACACTCCTGCCTCAGTGGGGACTGGAAAAGCTGATGGGGAATCACTCTAAAGTGTGGGGCTGATCCTGGCTCTATGCCAAGGACACCCCTGAGTGCAGGATGAGGCCTTTAGGCATCCAGTGGGAAAAGCAAATAGCAAAATGTGCAAGAAATCCCCACGTGATTGTAGATAAACCAAAAGAAAGGGGGAGAGAAGCAGGGTGGAGGAATTTCCCTGTCTCTATCCCACTGTGCCCATCTCACACATCACCTCCCAGCACCTCTGTAACTCATTCAAGTGTTTTTGATGGGCTCAGCTGAACAAACCCATGGTGACCTCATATGAGGTAAAGTCAGCCCAGGACTGTGCTGGGTATTTCTGAGAGCACCAAAGTGGCTCCTGAAGGATTATGTGGCTCCCAAGGAATTTCAAGATAATTATCTGCCACATACCGGCAATCCTGGTGGCCCTGGAGGTCCAATGGGTCCAGAAGGACCTGTGATACCCTGAAAAACAGCAGCAGAACAAGGTTGATTTGCATGCAGCAATGCTGCCATAAATACACAACTAACACCTGCTCACAGATCACCACCCAATTCTGGGGGACTCCATTCCAATCTGGAGTTTTAACTGGTTTTTAAGCATGATCCAGACAAGAGAATGAACAGGGAATCTCACATCTTGTTTAGGCACAGAGATAAAATCACTCCTCTAGATGAATAATTGATGGTACCATCCCTCCAAGTCTATTCAACTCTTTTATATGACCCTTGAGAATCCTCTTTTCACTAAAATGGGTCATTTTGGAGCATATCCACATTTCACATGTAAAATAAACCACATTAATATGGAAAATATTCCTCAAAAATTATCAAGAGTCTCCTGCTAAGGCTGACCATCTCTGCTATGATGTGCCTCCTCAAGGGCAGCAAATCCAGAGATCAAAAACATGTTTCAAGGAGGACTTAAGGAATATTTACCTGTTCTCCCTTGGGTCCTGCTGAACCCTGGGGACCTGGGAGACCTCTGTCACCTTTTTCTCCCTGCTCTCCTGGTGGTCCAATAAGACCAATTAAACCTGGATGTCCCTTGGGGAAAACAGCAGATGTTAATTATGAATTCTCACCAGAGGAAACTGAACACAAAGCTGAGCAAAGACATCTCTGGATACAACCCCAAATATATCCTGTGTGCTGTTCTTACCTTCTCCCCTTTAGGACCAGAGTCTCCTTTCAGACCAGGCAAACCCGGTGGGCCCTTTGGGAGACAGGGAAAACAAAAAAGAGAGTGAATTCATGTTACATGCATTCACCCATTTCAAAAACTCATGGAATTTGATGCTCTGGACATACCATTGGGCCTGGAGGACCATCTGGGCCAGGGGATCCTGGGAGACCTTGTTCACCCTGTAAAACAGTGCAATTCTCTCAAAACCATCATCTGTGACAGCAGTGCTCCCAACTGGGAATATTCTGACTGTTCACCTGTGCCAAGGTATGTTTGCCCTGGCTTCTTCCAGATGGCAAAGGCAAAAGGATTTATGTCTCCTTTGTGTTCAAATCTCTACTGAAAAAGGGACTTTGGAGGTCATGGAAACTCTGACCCATGGAGAATGGCAGAGAAGGCCCAAGACTCAAATAAAACATGCTGAGAGATGATATTCACCATTCTATTATTTCCACTGAGTATGTTTTATCTGCTGTCAGATATTGAAGCACAGACTGAACATTACCCTGGGAGAAAGGCATCTTCCAAGCAGGTAAAGTACCAGGAACAACCCTGCCCAGAAGCTTTCCCTGACTGGGAATACTCACGACTGGACCAGGAATCCCTCGAAGGCCATCGGGGCCGGGCTTCCCTGGAGCACCCTGGGGACCAATGGGGCCAGTCTTCCCAGGAGGTCCTTCCAAACCAGCTTCACCCTGGATGCAAGAAGCAGGAGGGTTTGATTTGCATTAGGATATCAACTGATTTCCTGAAATAGCTGTGGCTGCTGCCAGGATGTCACCAAGTGGGTGCAGGTCCGTGCAAAGCACATAAAACTCTGTCCCTTGATTTTCCTGCTGCTCCCTCCACCTTACGCACTGAGGACAAGTCTCCAAACTCCTTCACTTGTCAGCCTTGCTTAGTTCTGCTGATTTCCAGCAGGAACCACCCTTTGGCTCTGAGCTCTGCAGAGCAGGAAGCTTTCCAGGGTTCAGGCCTGGGAGATGAAGTAGCAGAGGACATCCTCTACCATCAGTGTTCCTTCAACAACTAGATCTATAATTTGCAATCCCACTCTCCATTTCCCCACCACTCCTACCAAAATAATCTTGGCCCAATAATGCTGTGTTTGCCCTGGGAAAGGATGTAGGGCTGTGTCTGCTCTATTATTTGCAACACATTAAATTACCAAATATAGCACTTTGTCATTTCAAAACAAGAAAAACCCGCCTGTGACCTTACCAAGCCCTAACTATCTCCACAGAGTTTGTTAAAAGATGAAACATAGGCTTAGATTTGAGGCCAATGGCCCCAAGTTCAAGTAATTTGTTGCAACACAGAGAAAAATTAAATCCCTGCCTTTCAAACACCAGCGTTGCAGAGGATGATCCTTCTGGCATATCAAGGACATGGAAGAAGTGAAATCCCATTCAGCTCTTACCTTGGCTCCTTTCTCTCCTTGCCTTCCTTCAGGGCCAGCTGGACCAGGAGGGCCCTAAAGAAAGCACAAAATAGATGCAAAACACAATTAGATCACACTGATCTGAAATGGTCCATTGGAATTAGCAAAATGATACTGCAGCCCCAGGGAAGAAGGGAAAATGGAGACAAATATCTCTGAAAAGCTTTTTAAATTAGCTTCTTTCTAAATGAATCCCTGGGCTCTCCCAGCAAGGCAGGAAGAGCAGGAACACCTCATACTTTTATTTTCTCTTAGTTGTTAACATCTTAAAAAAATCCCTGGGATTCGACTGACAGCTTCCTATCAATTTCCAGTGGCTGTGGATGGTGCATCATTTCTTTTTTCAATTATTATACATTTTATGCTGTATTTATACAACATTTATTGTAGACCTGGTAATAATACGAGTTTTAAGAAGTCAATACAAATACATTTGCAAAAATCCTCCCAAACAAGCAGCTTACCCTTTTTCCTGGGGGTCCAGAGGGGCCTGGCTCTCCTGTGGGACCAGGGGAACCCTAAATGGAGAGAGGGGAGGAGAACAAGCCATAAATGCACCACGAGATGTGTGAAAGAGCAGCAAATGTGTAAAAACTTGAGTCAAGATCTCGAGTTTGTGCTAAGGCGAGGTGTGGGCGGCCAGTACAACTCCCAACACCTCCTCGGGGTGCAGGTGGTATCTTGTTTTATCCCTTCCCACCATGAAATACCATAAGGCACGGAAATGCTGAAATCAAAGAACTGGATGTTGTTTTTCCATAAGATAATTTATGCTTTGGGAGCTTATTGCTGAGATGGATGGAGGGAGGGAGGGATGGATGGCAGGAGCCAGGCTGACACAAACAGGAGGGACAGGTATCAGGGGAACAGTGCTGGTGGGAATTTGGTGCTCAGTGTCCTTGGACTGGGGGGAACAGTTGTCATTTATCCAGTTACTCACAGTCTGTCCAGGTTCACCATCATCACCTTTATCACCAGGGGGACCATCTTGACCCTGAAAAGGAATAAAAAAAGGAACAAGGAGGTGTATTTAGGCTGGAGCACAGTCAGACAGACTTTTTGTGGGACTTCCTACTCTTTCTTAAGTAAATGGAAGAGTAAATGACAGAGGAAATTCTGGGGGATGAGCAGCACAGTCGTATTTCACCAAACCAAGAGGAGGAACTGATCTGCCTTTCTGTGAGGCCAACACTTACAGCTGGACCAGGTTCTCCAGGAGGACCAGGGTCACCAGGGAAACCAACTGGACCCTGCAAAGAGAGAAGAAGGATATTCCCAAGTCAGAGATGTTGCACTGGAGAATTGCAGAGCTCTAATGCCTACAATTCCAGTGAGACCACAGGGAAGTCACCCTATGGAGCAAAACCCCAATTCCATCAAACACAATGTCATATCACATCCCTTCTTGCAGCTTCAGTATTTTCATCCTGTCACAGCCAGTCCAGCTCTGCATCCAGACTATGCAAAACTCCAAAGGCAACACATGGTGTTTCATCTAGTTCTTCCTGAATACATCGGACAGGTGGCAGTGAAACACTCACAGCTCTGGGCAGTGTGCAGATTGGAAGAGTTTGCTTTTCCTTACTATGTGATGTGCAACATTTTTCACAGGAAGAACCTCTCAAAGCATTTAATGACTAAAACACTTCACCATTCTTCTACCAGGTACTTCAAATGATTCCGAGACCAGCACTTGGACAACAGGTTTCACCCAATCATGAGATATCCCAAACCCCATCTGTCTAGAGAGATGACTAACTCCCCTCCTCTGCTGTTTTCTGCCATCTTTGCTTGTCTCAGAATAAATTTCTCCAGCCAGGAAGCCTGAAAGGAGCGGGCAAGATAAATACTGTGCCATTGTCATGTGGTATAAATCAGTGGAGCATTCCTGGCTTCACCAGAGCTACAGCAATTAGCAGCAGCAGGGATCTGGCTGTAGAGGTACAGCTCCCAAATCCACATAAATCTCTTCTGTGCTATTTTGGAAGGTTTGCCCTGGTGCAGAAGACCTTGGCAATCCATAAGCTCGAGTGCAAAGTAAACATACTGCAGGCCCTCTCCATAGGGGTGAGGTTCCTGATGGCCTGCAAGAAGCACTAATAATTCCAGTATTGCTGGAAAATACGGTGCAGTTGGGTCTTTCCCTCATCAGAACCCTAAGGAAAGGGACTAATATCATGTATCACTACAGGAGTAATCCTATGGCTGGTAAACTATTTCAACTTTCAACAAATATCTCTGGAAAACATTTTCATGCAGAAATCTCTGCTGGGCAAGCCAAGAACCTGCTGAAGGGGTACTTACAGGGCTGCCTTTGGGACCATCATCACCTGGTGGGCCTTTGGGCCCAGGTGGACCAGCAGCACCAGAGGGACCTGCTTCACCTTTTTCACCTCTTTCACCTTTAGGACCCTGTAAAGTAAAAAAGGTATTTCCATTATCCAGGAAAACAACTTCCCAATCTCTAATTATCTTTCAATCAATCCTGAGAAAGAAGCTCTATTTGTGTCTCCAAACACAAGGACATGATTTAGCAGTCCCTTCCCACAAAGATTAAATGGTGTTCATGGTGTTCAGTCGTGGGTAGCCCATATTTGGTGACTAAACCAGATATAAATACCCAGGAACATGGTGATGTGTCATCTGAAACCCAAACCCAAGACAGGGCTGGTTGAGTCCCTGCTGTCCCATCCACAGCTCTCCATCCCCCCATCCATTCCTCTCCCAGAGTGTACTTACCGGCAGCCCAACCTCACCAGGAAGACCAGGCTCACCAGATTCACCAGGTTCACCCTGCACAGGGGAGAAGAGGATGAAAATACTTATCTTTCTGTGAGTTTTCTACACAGCAAAGCTGCTGCAGGAGTGTTGTAGAAAACACTCGTGAGCTTCAATCAGGTTTGTAGGGTTTTTTTACCTTCTCTCCTACTGCACCAGGATTTCCTATTCCCCCAGGAGGACCTTGTGGACCATCTGCTCCTGGTGGCCCAGATGGACCTCTGGGTCCTGGTGGGCCTGGTGGACCCTGAGAGAAAGGGGAGACACATTTAAGACACGTTTCACCGAGCAGTGTCAGTGATGAAAAAAGAAGTATGGAAGCATCTTACCATTTGCCCAACGTCACCTGTCTCTCCCTTCTCCCCAGGTGGTCCAGGCAAGCCCTGTGGAAGTGGAGGGGATGAGTTTTAGCTGTGAACATCTCAGGTGAGCCCCAACTCAACCTAAGCCCTCTCTTGATGCTGCAGATTACCTGCAAGCCCACAGGGCCGGGGGGACCAGGGAAACCTCGGGGTCCTTCATCACCTTTCTGCCCAAAGAGGCCTTGCTGACCTCTGGGCCCTGGCTCTCCATCAGCTCCCTACAAGGAAAGGTCTGACAAAGCTCAGCAAAGACAAGGTAGACACAAA
>VYZS01030057.1:6873-21573 GCA_013400695.1 Neodrepanis coruscans | reverse complement strand
GCCGCGCGCTGCCCCGAGCGCGCTCCCGCAGCGCCAACGGCTGCCGCGCCCCGCCCCGTGATTGGCGGCGCTCCCCGCCAATCGGAGCGCGTGGCCACAGCCCCCAGCGGGGGTGGGGCGGGGTGGGGGCGGTGCCGCTCCCTCGGCGGCGGCTCCGGCTGGGAGATCGCGGACCGCGGTGATCCCGCTGGGAGCGCCGTGCGGCGGGACACGGCCCGCCTGGCACGGGGGACGCTGCTCGGGAGCAGCCAGGAGGCCAGGACCGGCTGCAGGCCGGCTGCGGTGACGAAGAGGAGCATGACCGTGATCGCCCCGTGGGGGGGGCTGTGGATCGCCTCCCACGGGAGCCCGTGTGCGCCACGCGCGCAGGAATCCGGGGAGAACCATCTTACGATGATGATGGCTGGGGTTTGTGTTTTAACCACCGAGTTGATACTGAACCTGACAGCTGTAAGGTGACGTGGCTTAGCTGTATTCTTATGTTGTTTGGGATTTACAACCCACATGGTCCAGCAGAATAGCGTAATTAACTAATAGCATAATGAGTAGCATTTCTGTGCCGAAGAATAGCATCATTTCTATGGATCAAGTCTTCAGAGTTTCCTGGTCCGGCTCTAAGAGAGAGGCTGAAGAACAGGAGCCACAGGGGAGACCTTATCACTCTCTGCAAACTCCCTGAAAGGAGGTTGTAGCCACGTGAGGGTTGGTCTCTTCTCCCAGGCAACCAGTGACAGGAAAAGCTGTGCCAGGGAAGGTTTAGGTTGGACAGCTGGAGGAATTTTTCACAGAAGGAATTAAATTGGAATGAGCTGCCCAGAGAAGTGGTGGAGTTACCATCCCTGGAGGTGTCTAAGAAAAGACTGGCTGTGGCACTTGGTACCATGGTCTGGTTGACAGGGTAGTGTTGGGTCATGGGTTGGACTTGATAAACTCAGAGATCTTTTCCAACCACATTGATTCTGTGATTCTGTAAGTGCAACTCAAACCTTTAAAATTTGGAAGACGACTTCGGAATAAATCATATTTCCTATCTCTACAGGATTGCAAGATAACACACTTGGTTCAAGATCCTGTCATATCAGTTATGGGGCCTTGTTGTGTGTCTTTTCTGAGAGTGAAGGAAAATATTTGTCACATCTGGTGATGTTGAGAAGAAAGAGCATCTGCTGAAATGGATCCATGAAAATAAACATTATTGGTAAATGAGAAATTCATGCAACACATCTATTCTCATTTAACTATTAGTATAGTTTATCATGAGTGTTATCCTTGTGTCTGTTGTTACCACTGTCTTTGCAAGACCATCCATGGGAAGAGGATAGAAAAGGATGAATAAATATGTTCCATGCCAGTGGATAAAAGCACATCACCGCTTATAGTAGAGTTTAGTAATAATGTATTATATTAAGGTGCTGCTTTTACAAGTGGCTGTAAATATTGGTGACAAAATGTACAAACCTGCTGTCACAACACACTACTAACGTCACATGTCGGCACCCTTTAGCATTTTAATGTTTCACAGGCAGGAGGAAAGTAATATTTATTACAGTAAATTCAGTGACAATCTCTCTTGTTTTACCTATTAATCCATTCATTCACAATCAACAACTCAAACTGGAATGAAACCTACATAATTTATAACATCATATTACATGGCTTCACTTGCATTCTCAATCAAATGTAGTATTATCATTGCCAACTGTCTTTTTAAAGCCAAAAACGTTTCACTTTGTCCCATCATCTGATCAGCTTCAGGAGATCTGGGGATGTCTAGTGTTAAGGGTTAGACTGCTCACTCGAACTGGGTATTGAACACAGAACCCTGCTCTTTCTAATTCACTTTGTGTGTATGGTTTCTGTGCAGCCTCAGAAATAAGCAACCAGACAGCAAAGGCAGCTTTGATGTAGGTAATTGATCTTTCAGAATGCCAGCTGTAAGAGAGTCCTCTGCACCTGCAGCAGTCTCTCTGGTTTACAGACACATTTTCTCGTATCTTAAACAAACAGGGATAAAAAATAACCCCATCCTTTAGCTTTGTGCCATCTCTTGCCGATTGCTTCTTACCTGCTGTGGCCACCTGGGTCTAGAAGCTGAGCACAGTGAGTGTGACAGCACTTTGAAGTCACTGTTAGTTACCAGTCAACACTGAATTCTAATGTGATGTTTTGGCACAGAAGCCTGAGGCAATACTAAGCAGGAGCAGTATTACCTTTCCTTGCAGCAGGGCAAGGCAGTTATTCAAATTCTGTTAGTTCATAATTCATCTGACGAGTCACAGGAGTACTAATGGACAGTATTTCAATGACAAAGCAACGTTTCTGGGAGCACAATGTTTCATAACATTAGGCAATGCTTTGATTTGCTACTGACAGGGGAGAAGAAGTACCATCCAAATGACTAAGTCTGCTTCCCATCTCTAAGATGGAGATATCAATGAACTTCTTCTGACTAAAGACTGGCCAACTCTAATGCTAATAAGCGTGGCAAGTTTAAGAAGTTCATGCCTTAAAAGAAGTATAGTTGCGGACTCTGAAATTCTTACTTTCCACCAAGGAAAGAGTTCTTATCCCAGATCCTCAAATCAATCATTTCTTAGATCCAGCAATTTTGTCTTTGTGTCGGCTCCTATTTTTTGACCTATGAATTCTTTGACATTTTCCAGGGAAAAAGAAATGCAAGCATGAGTGACTCGAGAAGAGAAATGGCAGAGCAGCACATTGAAGACTGTCATTCCGTGAGTTATCACATTGCCAATTTCACCTTGTGCCACATGTAGCGAGATAAAGAGTTGTGGTCTAAGAGAAGTTCAGTGTCTGTGTCCATAAGTCTAGGTATTTCCTAAACACTGCATTTTAGTGGGAATTCATAGGATAGCGGTCTTTTTCCATGGGGAAGCCATAGAGCTTTCTGACATACAACACGATTTATAGAATCAGAGGTCTTACCTACCTCAAAATATTTTTTTAGTCTAAATGCCATACGAGCTTGTAATGCCATTTGTGTTCATTTGATAGTTTTGCAACCATGAAAACAATTTGTTTTCTGCTTAGAAATGAGTGACCACTGATGAGGGGATATCTTTTAGATTTAAAATGAATTCTGAGCTAAGAATTTCATAGGTCTAAACTCAAGTAGTGATACAAGTTTTATTTGCCTTGGTGGAATTACAAGCTGTGCCCCAGATGTGAACATGACTTCAGCTTCCCTCAAGAATAACACAAATATTTTTCATTAATTTACAAGTGCAAGTACTGACTAATTACTGTTATGGGTTACACTGGCGAGTAGTCACCTGCTTTTTCATATAACACTTAGCTCTCAATACTGGATAATAGTATCTTGCAGGACCAACCCAACATCATTATAATGTGATAACAACAACATTGTTGTTCTGATGAGTCACAAAGCATTGAGCATGTCTGTACATCTGAAGGGTTACAGGCCAGAGTCTGAAGCTGAGGCATACAAAAAAACAACCAATAACCAATTGCATCAGGTCTGATTTCACTTTCTCATGAGAACATGTATCTGAGCCTTTATTATCTTTCTCAAAATTCTGTACTTTTTGTGTCAGGCACCCCAGGCTCCTACCTCTGGTGCTTGTGAGAGGAAAGGATGGGAGTGGTGGCAGATTTCCTCCCCATGCTCTGTGGTCAGAGGCAAAGTAGCAGCCAGGGCTGCAGCTGCACCACAGTACTGCTTGGTGCAAACATGCTAACACACAGCTCTGTTTCTCTAGTGCTGTGTCTTAACAAGCTCCTGTTCTGGAGTTATTTTGCAGAGCTCTTTCTTATCAGAAATTTATCAGGAATTATTCCCTGACAAGTCTATGCAAAGATTATAGTATGACATGCCTGGCCCATAGCTCACTGTGACACAGTGACTGGAGGTGTGGTTCCAAGTACTCTTGCAACCAAACTGACTTCAAAGTGCATTAATTATGAGGTACTTCTTACAACAGTTTTATGCACAGGACATTGACAGGGCTTAATGAGATAAAACATATACATTATTCTACAAAAAGAGACACAGATTTGCAGTCCTAAATTAGGGGTGACTGCAATCAGAGTAGGGGTATTCACCTCCCCCCCACACTTCAATTACTGCTGCTACCAGGCCATGATTGCTAATATGGATATAAACTTGGTGTCAGATTTAGCCTTCTACCTTTGCATCGACAAAAGCACTAGACAAACTGCAAATTTGGAAACTGTTTACTTCCCATACACAAGCTACTGCTTGTACATACCTGAAGGTTCAGATGTAACTCCTGACGATGCTCTGTCCAAAAGGACAGCAAGTGTTTATCCTATAACAGAACACCATATGGTTTTCTTAAGATCCATTAAGTTTTTCAAGGCCCTCTGAGCTGCTTTCACCAATTCTTCATCATCTAACACAGCATACCCTTAGTAAGACACCTACAACTCAGCAGTTTAACAGCTGTTTATAATACTGCTCAGAATAACAACTATTTCTTCTGAGTGTGTTTTTAATGGTGATATGATTTTCTGCAAGTCTGCCATTTTAAGTAAGCTTTAAGTATGGTATTCCACAATGGCCTGGCCAACAACTGAGCTAAAAGGCATTGGAGTCCATGTTTGGCCATCCTGGTAAGGTGTTCAGCCCCCAGCCCCTTTGTGGAAGTAGGTCTTTAAATTGTCTTGCTGAGAACGGAGCGGGAAAACCCAGCCATGGGATAAACTCTCCTTTTAAATCTAAGCAATGCTTTTTCCATTGTTTTTAGGTCCAAATGGCTATAGAGATGCTGCAGTCTGAAGGGACTCTAGGTGATTGCCTTCACAGGAGAGAGCTGATCCAAAACCATCTGCGGAGAGTGATGAGGTGCTCAAGGGAATCGGCATCTACTAGAGTAGGCCCAAATATGCAGTGCAGCCCAGCTGCAGAAAGCCACCTCCTAACCTCTGTCAGCAAGATGCTTGCTCATCTGAACTATGGCAAGAGCAGTGGCAAACTGCTCCCATCTTTACTGTGACAGTAGTGTCTACTGTCTTTTAGAATACAGAACAGAGTGTATCCTGGACTGTGCAAAAGTACAAGAGTTCTCAAGCAATCTGATAATCCCAGAGGAAGATGGTTGGTATGTTTGATTTCCTCACAATTTTAGGTTTGGTTCTTTGTACACACTTCCTTTATTCATGTCCAACAACAGTTACCACAGAGTTGGATCAAAGAGATCAGTTCCTTTACCCTGCTACTGACACTTTCGATTTCTCAGATGTTATGCAGAGCTACCACAGCAAACATAGCACTTGGCAATAGCACCAGAAAATATGTATTTTACAGCAGTATTCTTTATAGTTTTTATCACTGGAACTGCTTAGAAACAAGGTGGAGAAGTTATTTTAAACATTTGCACTCTCTTTAGGCACTTTTAAACACTTCAGGAAAGTATACAATTTACTTGCTTGTAAATCCAGTAAGTGAAAATTTCCTTGCCTTTCTTACTTTTATCTGTTGCATTAACTAAACCAAAAACCTTCCTGCAGAGAACAGAGTAGCTACCAATATTCTTGTTGCGTTGAAGAATTACTTTTGAAGTCTGTTGTTCTCAGCAGCGTGACACTTGCTGCATGCTTCAGGACCTGTTTCTCTGTGACTCTGGAGGGGTGGAGTTCATTTTAGTTTCCTGCTCTTCTTCTACCACACTAATCATACCAACAGCTTTTTTTTTCCTACTGTCATAGTGCTTTAAGAGAATTGAACTCTGAGAGACTGAGACTGATATTTGAAAAATAAAAGAAAACCCACCCCAGACCTATTTCTAGATTCATCTCCATCTTACCGTTTCATGTATCACCATTTTTAGGCACATCTTCAGGTTCTCACAAAGCTGTTAAAGTACCCTAAGATTTCAATGTTTGATATTTTAGATTATGTACTTTAAAGGCAAGGAGTATGACTCCTCCTTGTTCCTGCAAGTGGCTAGCACAAAATGCTAGTGGTGGGACAGCAAAATGACTAAAGTAATTCTGATTTAAAAATATACCTCTCTGTTGTTTTGAACTCAAGGATACAAATACGTCTATAGATATACAATGTGAACCCAGTAAATAGGAGTAACAGAGCTGAAAATGTGAAGAGACTGATAAGGAATGCAAAGTGATATTATCAAGAAACACATGTATACTTTGTCTATTCCTCATCTGCTTTCAGGCAGGAGAAATCTTCCTTTTGAAGTGGGCCTTCTTGCTCTGTATAATGTATCAGCCTGCAATCAACAGGAAAGTTGACATGTTTCACCTAAAGGTATTAATCTTTTTAAAGAGATTTACTCTAAGCAAAATGTTTTTTCTTAGAGGAAAGACATTACTGCCCCAAATCACAGTGACATATATTTGAGTGTCTAAAAGTTTTACAGATTTTACATCATCAAATTCAACAGATCAAAGTATGTGGCTGCAAATACTAAGGGTTATGCATTATGATGTTGCAGCCCAGTCTGAGTGACAAACTGTTAAAAGTGTCCCACATATGCATACACCTACAAAGTAAAAGACTCAATGGAAGTTATATTACACGTGCAATGGAACGATAAAAATAGAACAGGACAGGGGAACTTTACATTTTTGTCTTAAAAAATAGCTATAATTTTTTTGTTACCACAGCTCTTTTGTTACTATTCAAAAGTCTGAACTATTTATCATGAAGGTAAATCTGCTAAAAGCATCAGCTGTTTAAAAATGTTAAGCTATAAAGGGGGTGGGCAGAGAGCTTACAACGACTCCATTGTTCTGTACTAAGGCGCAGTTACTCTGAGCCGGGAACAAAACCGAGAGCTGGACAAAAAGGAGGTCCAGCCATCTAGTGGTAAATTACCCCTCTGTGCAGCCTGCTGGTGTCTTCCTTCCCTGGGGATGATTACAGGGCCTCCACGTGCTCTGGAGAGGGAGAACGGGACATGGCCCAACCTTTAAAAGATGCAGAAAGCAGCAGCAATGAGACATCTGGGGACGAAGCTGAGGTGCACAGGACCATGCAACCAGACTGGGAGGAAGACAGGCAGGAGCAGTAACCATATCAAAGACAAGGTCAGCTTGGACAACAAAGAGCCTGCAGTCAGTGTCTTGTGCTACAGAAGTACACCTAGTGGCTGCTTACAGTGCTTATTCAGTCCTTTTTTCAGAATAAATCTTTGTCCTAATTATCTTATACTTAGTACCCTGCTTGCATCTGTATAGCAGCATTCAGAGAAAAATTTTGTCATTTTTCCATAGTCCCATAGCAGAGAACAGCATGTCCAGTGGATATGCACAACAGAATGGTGCAAGCCACTCAGGTCCCACTTCAGACAAGGAAATGAAAAGTGTAAGCCAAATTGTCACAACTGAAAAAAGAATGATGCACTCAAACAACTAACAAGGAGAGCCATACGCTTAGTCTTAGTTGGGATAAAATACCCATAAATTTATTGAGGGTGAACTGTTTTATATCTTCTGTATGGTTACAAAGTAACAGAAAAAGCTTAATCTCAGCAAAGCCTGAAGGGACATCAAAATAGTAAACTATGAAAATACTTAAAGGAAAATTTAAAACGCAAACAATTTGTATGCCTGAATACCTCTTGGTATCCTGAACATTATGCCAGAGCTTAGAAGCCCATGTCTTCTTGAAAGCAGTCAGATGCAAGTCCTGCAGGGCCTAGTCTGCAACTTGCTTGGGAACTGAAAAGAGGTATCCAGTGAGATGGCATAAGCAGTTTGGACACTAAATGACTATTGTTTTCAATGTGACTTGAACCCCAGTAAAAACATAAAGCAAATCATCTGTTTACCTAACTGTAGATGTGCTTTACTTATAACCAGATACAGCCTCCCTTACATAGTGACAGGCAATTGATTTCCATCTCTGTTTGTTCATCTATAGCATACGTGAACAGCGTGTAGTATAGGAGTAACAGCATGATATTAAATTCCCTGTTGCTGCATTTTACTCCAATTTGACTGCTCCTCAACAATTTTGAAACATCAGATTTTGTCCAAAGCACATCCCTTTCTTGGTTTCCATACAGATGAAACTGCATTTCAGGTTTTACTCAGCTACCAAACACTGGCCCAAGTGCAATGATGGTTGTACCAGGCATAGCCAGGTAAATATGGAGTAATTCTATGAAACTTGTGATGTGAGATTTTAGTAACAGAAAACAAAAGTTTTGCTCCAAGTAGCTACTGCAACATGAACTGATTTTAGCAGACACATTTGTTCTTTATCAGAAAACACAATAGCAAAGGGAGTACAGAGGATAATGCTTCCTGTGAAGTAGGGGATATCCCAAGTCAGCTCAGTGTTACTTGCTGACAGTCACTACTGTAGAAAAGAAATACAGCTGTTTCCTACTAGATTGCTATCAACTACTACATATAAGACTTTCACTTCTATTTGTGAAATGTTTCTATTACCCACAATGGGTAGCTAAAAAAGCAGGAGGGAAACATCTGGTTGCTACTTTGAAGTCGTATTTGCCATTGATTCTCCAATGAATAACTAGAAAATAAACAGGGATGCAAAGTCATTTTGAATGTTTTGTCAAAGTTCTGTTTTAGGGAGTGTTTGGCCATGGAGATGTTGAATCTCCCAATGAGCAATTATTCTTATTTTCCATCTAGTCTTTACCAAACATGCTCTCTTACCTGGCTAACACAAGAAATTAACTGCCTGCTGCCTGAAACATGGTGTTCCCCAGTGGGATGCCTCATGCCTGGTATTTGCATTGAATCCTACCCCACAACACTTTTAGAGCTGCCTGAAACTGCAGACTTTAGAAAGAAGATGAGTACAGAAGTCATGCTTTTCACTTCTCTGTTGTATCCACTGGGAAGCTGAAGCAACAGGTAAGCTGTAAGGACTTCCTTATAGCATCTCAGTGGCCAGGTTTGCTGGCTGTTCCTGTACTCAGCAGTCAGTAAGAGCCTAGGGCAGAATGCTGGATATGAGCGTGCTCCTTCAAAATTTGTCCACTTTTCCTTTTTTTTCCATGTGAACGAGGTCTCATCTTTGGGATGGAGTAGTATCCAAAGCTGCTGATTTAAAAAGGAGTCAAAAAGGAGAGCAACAGAAAAGGAATCAATGTTCTCACACAGAGAACAGGGAAACAGCACCTCCTTCCATTTGTAAAATACCTGGGTGGGTCAGGGTGGGGTGGTTTGGCAGTCAGTACAAATGTACACAATCCTGTAACCATTTGGGGCTGTCTGCACTCAGAGCACCACTGCTGTCTTACTTGACACTGCTTTGCAGGTTGCCTGCTGTGCTCTGTAAACATACTCCTCTCCTGTGGTTATTTTTGAAGCAGCTCCCTAAAACAGATGCCATCATATGTGCCTCTTCCCCTGTGTACAAATAACACTACATCATGTTCTTGCCATCCTTTTCAACTAAATAAAAAAAAAAAGAAAAAGGGGAAAAAAAGGTGGAAAGAAGAGTATCCTTTCCCACTGGTGATTTCTGTTGTAACTTTCACGGCACTGCTCTGGGGCATGAGTTGCTTTTGTGCCCTTCACAGGGTGACCTACAGATGTTTGTTTTGTCTTTCTGGCCTTCTTCCTTGCCAATCCCCAGATTCTTCCCTCTTTTTTCCTTTTTCAACTTCTCCTCTGACTTCTGGAAGCCCTGCAAACACCACAGATCTCACAGAAACTTACTCTTAAGTAGTACTACTAAAGAAGGAATCACATGTAACAGTTACAATTTTTTCTCCTTGCACAGTATTCCTGCAGCTAGGAGTACCATTGTTTGGCACCCAGGCATGCCTTTCCCTTGGAAGGAATCCTTCTTAAATTCTCTGTCCTTCACTTCGCCAGGTAATAGTAACATTGGTATATTCCTGAAGAAGTGAATGGAATGCAGAATGGACTAGCTTGAGACACAGGGATGCTAACATATTTCTGAGAACCTGACACAACCAAATTGGTAACACCAATAAGAAGCAGCTGATTGCATTACTAGAAAAAGCTGAGGCAAACTACCATGTTCTCTTGATCTCTCTATAGAAACCGAGTCTAGTTCCTTGTTGTCAGCTCTCAGAGGAACATCTCTGCTCTCCCCAAGCAGTAAGCCCTAACTTGGACTTCTGGCTTCTAAGGAACATGCAAAGAGCAGCCTTAACTCCAAAATTATGTAACTTTGCAATATTTGTATTTAGGTAATGAATGCAGAGAAATCAGCCAAGCAATCAATCAGCCTGTCCATTCCAATGACTGAATTGGGATGCTGACTGTATGCTGAGTTGTGGAAAAATGTATGAAGCAAAATATCCCTGATAGAATATTTGACCTGAATGTCATTTTCTGGTACCTTTTATGCACACAGGGACTGATTCTGCTAGCCTTGCTCACTGAGTAGCTGGGAAATATCCTTATGGGTTTAAAGAGATCTGATCAATAAAGTACTTTTCATGAGCAGAGGAAGCAAGCACAAGCCAGCAGAGGTAGAAACAGAGGAATTACATAGGCCTATGAACACATAGGCCTATTAACCCGCAAGTAAAATCCCATCTCTGAGAAAATCTTTAAGAGTTTGAAGATTTTGGCTGGGGGTAGAGAGGTTTTACCACACAGCTTCTTGCACAACGTTCCTACCAAAGTGCAAAACAAAACCAATTTGCAGAGCCAAGAGTGTAGAAAAAGAATATTTTCCCCTGTAGTCATGGCCCTATGTACAATCAGCAAGAAATTAGAGTCTATAAAATGCAACTTCTCAGAGGCAGCCCTGGTGGTAATAATAGCATTCCTGAAAAGCTGTTGTAACATTATTGTCAACACAACCTCTGAAATGCCAAAAAAGGTTTCAACAATTGTTAATGCCACTCAGTTTTATTTACTTATTCCTAGGGGACTGAAAAATTATTAGGCTGTCCATTTTTACTCCTCCTCTTTGCCTGAGGTCTCTGGGAGCAAGGTCCTGCAATCTTAGGTGCCCGCAGAAGCTTTGTTACTGGTGGCACAGAGATTATAAACAGACCATTGTGTAGGGACAAGGTTTAAACTGGACTCAAAAGGTACAGGATTTTTTTTTTTTCAGTTTGTATCTTTTTTGGGTGTTTTTACCATATAGTCTCTTTCTCTTGACAGCTGTGCTCCCCCTAATGCTAGAAAAGGAAAATAGCCTATTCAGTGCTAAGAGGAGACACAAAGATGCTTGGCATCGGCAGGCCTTCCACGCCCTGTAGAGGTTTTTTAGCCTGAAGTTACATCTCCCAGCATGACTTGGCCAACAGAAGAAACAGAAAATGTGAGTGTTGCCTGCTGGGCAGACCTCTGTGCTATGCTGTGAACTATTACATCATTGCTTCTTTAACACAGAAAATGGATCATGGTTGTGATTTCAGGAGATCATTGGCCCAACTGCTCAGTGGTAGGAAAGTAAAAAAACTTAAGCTGCTCTGCCAAAAAAAACACAAACCCAGCATGATGTGAGCCTGGAAATACTAAAGTTACATACACTACAGGGTTCAAGATAGTAAGGCATGTTAAAAAAACCCACATCCAAACAGAAAATCAAAGTAAAACAAATAGAGATAAAGTAAAATCAAACATCCTCAGCCCCACAAAGCAGCTATGTTGGGGAACACAGAAGCTCCATCCTCCTTTTGCTGGCACATGGAGCCCATAGGCATTGGTACAAACACAGCTACACAGAGCTAAAAGGATGCATTGACAAAGAATCAGGTCATATAACAAGAACGCAAACCAACAGTGACAGGAGATGGTGGGATGGTTTTAAACTAAAGGAAGAGAGACTTTGATTAGATATTAGGAAGAATTTCTTTACTGTGAGAGTGGTGAGGCAGCAGAGCAGGCTGCCCAGAAAAGGTGTGGATGCCCCACCCCAGAAGGCCTCGTTGAAGGCCAGGCTGGACAGGGTCCTGGTCTGGTGGGTGACATCTCTGCCAATGGACCAAGAAACAATCTAGTTGCAGTACAGCATCCTCCGTTAGAAACATTGAAACTCTCAGCATGTTAATGGGGGGAGCAAAGGAAGAAAAGATAACAAAAACCTCTTGGTGTCCTTACCCACTGCAAGGGGCAGAGGCTTACAATCCCCAACATACCTGTTTCAATTACAACTCAAAATAAATAGCTCACTGTCAGCACAGTATTGAAGAGGGGAGGAGAGTGCCAACAGGACATTCTCTTTAGGGGAACAGGTTGAGGATGGTGGACACTAGCAAAGGACACCTGCTGTTGCTGGCCTTCCACCAGCCCTAGGACATGTATTCCCATCCCCACCAGGATAACACCTCTCCCTCCCTCACTGCACAATGCAGACTCCACCTCTCTTGTACAGCTATTTTAGCAGCTGGGAACTTAGGCCAGGAAAACTCATCCAGGGTGGACATAGCACCATGCCTCTGACAATGGAAAGAGCTTGTTTTAGGTCACATCTCTTCACACTGCCACAAAAGCCTGAGCCACCTCCTCCAGACACCTTTTGTCCCCTACTGCCACGAGCAGAAAAAAGACTAGTGCTGTTTTAGTTAATTTTAAACCAGTGAAAGCTGATTATTGCTTAGAAAGCCTAATCTGTGCCTGCTTTCTAAACACAAAGGGAAAAGTGCATGTTTTCCTTTATATAGCAAAGAAGAGCAGACTATGACAAGAATCCCTTTAGGAGCTATAAATCAGAGGACTTTTTGAGAGCTGTCCAGTTTCTCTTTCTTTCTAACTACCACTGTAGCTAGGAGTTGAAATTCTGCTGCACTAAAGCTATCAGCAGAGTGTGGTCAGCTGTGTGTTATCAACACCCTTGTCCTGCAGGCTCACTCACACTTTGAAAAACTATTCCTGCATGTCAGAAGCACTAAATTTCAAAAGCAGCAGCCAATGACAAATCATGGAAACTTAGGTGCCTATGACAGCTGGAACAAAGATTTAGCAATACACAACATACTGATCTCATCAAACCATGGGCAACAGATGTACTTTGACACTAAATCCTCTTTCTTCACGTTTAGGTGTATTAACCATTTGAGTAAAGGCTTCCTCCCACAAACATTTTCCATCACCCTTAATGCATGGCATTCTGCCACCCAGAGAGTAAAATGCATTCACCTTCTTCAGGTCACAGAACAACTCCAGCCGTGCTTGAAGATAAGCAGTCTCCCAGCTGCCAGCACTTGAGTCTCATCAGTTGAATCTGATTTAAAGGGAACAGACATCAAGAAAAATTGATCAATTTTTCCTGTAAAAATTACACATGAAAAGGCAAGGACAGGCAATAACAGTTCACAGATCTTCTGAAAGAGCAGAGCCGCACTGAAATGAAAGCAATGCAAGGAGGCTGCTAGGTTGCCCACATGCCTTGGAAACAGAGGAAGGTAGCAGCTTCATCTGTAACCATTACCTGTCTTGGCCTTCTAGCAATAGAACCAGAAAAAAAGTGCAATACTTGCATTGTGATTCCTCTTCTTTCTGCAAATGGCAAATACTCAGATTTTCAGACTGCTTTTACAACTTCCCATGCTTCATCACAGCAAATATTTGCAGGACACAGTGCTTCCGTTTGAGCCATCTCCTCCTTAGACCAATCTCTTCATCCTCTTCTGCTTTGTAGTCTTTGCTTTTCTATTTGCATGGTTTGCTGGAAGGATAAAGGTGTTGCTGTCCTTACCCTCCCTGCAGTAGTGAAAACTGACAAGTTTAACCTAAAGCCATCTCTATTGCTGTCATTGTCACAAGAAAACAGAACTCCACTCTTCTTAAGGTTTTCATCATAGATGAATACCAAATAAATTTAGCCCACCTGTACAAGGTTAAATGAAATACTTAAAATACTTCCTTTAGAATCTAATCTACAATTTTTAACAAGCAAAATGTCACTAGCATGATCTCATAGATCTATGTAACCCCTAAGTGAAAAAGCCTGTATTAATCCTGCAAGGCTTAAAAACCATTTCAGATAAAGATTGAACAGCATTAATAGAACCAGCAGCTCCATAGATCTAGCTGCCTTATTCAAGGCTAGACGCCTTTTCTAGTTCAGGCAAGATCTATATGAGTAACCCTTTGATAAGCATCACCCAGACTGGTCTGGAAGAGTTTATCATTTGGTTTGTTGCAAAGAGCAACAGAGAGTTTCTTGTGGGCCTGCAAACCAACGGAGGGATTCTGATCAGAACAAAGTCTTGAGCATCTAGGGCTCAATAACATATAGTGACAGCAGAAAAACTGCAGATGGGTACCATCATCAGTAGCAAGATGTTGTAAGTGTTCAGAAGTTTGTGCTTGTCTTTAAGGGTAGTCCTATGCCAGAGCAGTACTAAGTCTGCTCCCCTACAGCTATCAGCATCTTCTAATCATCTTCAGTGCAGTTGCTTTGTCCTTATTAGCAGGGCCCACAAAATTGTTTACAGAGGAGCAGGCTGGTCAGGTTATCAGGCAGCCTTAAAGCTGTCTCTTTCTGACAAATCCCACATGTTCTGCTCTAGGAAGGGGATAGCCCTTACTTTTAACAGTAATATAAGCCTAGTGGTAAATCAAGCTGAAGTCAGATTCAATGAATATATGCAAAGGGAAACATAGTGTCAGGCAGATGGGTGATTTTGAAACCTGAACTTTCACAAAATAATAACTGACAGCAGCTGCAGACCAGAGTTGTCAGGAGCTACATGCACTTTAAAAGTGGGCTTTGTCTTTGGCTGTGAGAAAAGAAGTCATCTTATTTTATATCGTCTAAGGAAT
>VYZS01030048.1:23682-35158 GCA_013400695.1 Neodrepanis coruscans | reverse complement strand
GTGTGAATTTGAGCTAGGCAGATTTAACCTATCCCAAAGAACAGTGACAGATTGTACACTGACATACCCAAACAGAAGCTAAAGATTTTTCTGAAAGATCTGTGTTAGAATAGTCCACAATTATTTGGTTTAATTCAAAGATAACTGCAGAATTATACAGGAGATTGGATTAGATGATATGGCAGTTCTTCCTGGCCAGCCAACAGATCCCATTGAGTCCACTGTTGTGTGCAGCAAGCTTGCCTGTTCCAGAGAGTATGCTCTGCTAATTCACAAGATAATGGATTAGAAAATACGTCAAGACTAATAACACAGACACACTCCTGTGCGTTTTGAGTGGGAGGAAATGCACCATTCACTGACTAATCTTTAAACTTCTACTGATGAATGTTAAGCCACCCTCCAAAGCACCAACCTGTTTCAAATTCCTAATAAGGATATTGAATCTGTACTCTCAAAAAACCCCAACTAGTTACAGAGACAATTACTATTTCTTACCAAAGCCAGATGGTTCTGAAAAGAAAAACAATGTATTTTTCTTGAAGTTTTAAAGCCTCTATTGTCTTCCCTTACAGAGTCCAAGTTAATAAAGATAGCATTTATTATCCTAATTTCTAAGAAATTGATCCTTCTTTGACTGTTGCAATCAAACCTGGATAGCCCACTAAAGATATTATCTTATTTTCTAATATTCAACAGAGATTGAATTCATCAGAAGCAGTAGGAATATCTGCAGGATAGTTACTCTCAACAGAAATTTGCTGTGTTAGCTTTACTTTAACCTATTCTAAGAAAAGTTTCTAAAACATTGCCTAATCTTCTTGATTATGGCTAAGGTTTCTAGAATTGTTACAGTCTGCAATAAAACAGTATTTATGTTGATTTTGTTTATTGATGTCAGGATAGTTTAGGGAAGGTATTTATATATTCTGTCTTTAGGCACTTGATATAGGAGGCTAGTGAGCTAGAGAAGGAAAAAGAGGAATGGGGCCTCTGATTGTATTTTAGGATGCACAAATAATGTCTACTAAATTTGGCAGAAAACATGGTTTAAGAAATTTCTGCCCCTGTGCTTTTTCTTGCAGTCCCATTATTTAAGACAATACATTTGGCTGTGACACTGTGCTCTAAAACCAATATTAAAAGGAATTAAACATAATAACCCAATAAACTTAAAGCAAAATACAGAATTTTGAATTATTTTGAAAAAAAGTTGCCCTTTTTTTATGACATCACAGGAATTCTGTATTAGTGTTCCGAATCAGGTGCATGGTGATAAACAATATGAATCAAGAATCCTTTACTGTAGGCATATGAGACAACTCCCTCCAGATTCCATACTCAGCATAGTCTTTGATTAAGGCAATGCTGTTACTGAATTCTTTGGCTCCTACGGTCTTGTAACTATCTTAAATAAAAAAAAAACCAAACAAAAAAAAAACAAACCAAAAAACCACAAAAAAAAACTTTTGGATTTTGAGCTGGAAACGCAAAAGTATTCTTGGCTGTTACATCTTCTGAGATAAGTTTACAAACTGGCAAGGAAGTTATTTAAAATATGGAGATAATTTCATTTCATATTTGGTGGGTACTTTTCAATAGATTACACTTAAACATTTTCAATAAACTGTAACTTGTTGTACAGCAGAGGGAAGAAAGCAAAAGCTCTGAATCTTTCTACATTTCACTAGTTTACTAGATATGACTGATTTTAATTGCAGTAATATGCAGAGTTTCCAGGGAGGAGCTTGTGGAGGTGGCTGCAAGGAGGAGGTAACGCAGTGTTATATGACTGTAACTAAAAGGTACTTTATATCAACCCCCTCTCCCATTCTCTGGCAGGTTCTGCTTCCCCAGCCCCATGCAGAGCAGCACTTGAGGGTCTGGGAAGGTGTGTGCGTGTCATGGTACTCTGAGCCCTTCTCATTATCCTCTTGCAGAAATATACGATGAGGCAAGAAATAAGTGACTATTTAAAACTTGTGCAACCATATCTGATCTGCAAGAATTGCTGATACACTGGGGATTTATTTTATATGAGGCCATAGTACAATAGTGGAAATCAGGTCTCAAAAAGTTCAATAAAACAAGCAAGATAGACTAGAAAAAAAAAACTGACAGAGGAAAAAATTAAGAAGACAGTGAAAGAGGTCAACAGTTGTGACTCTCAGGAAATTTAAGATTCTTTTAAGAAATTAAATTTAAGATTAAACTTTTCCAAACAATAGGCTAGTAGATTCCAGAGGGAGATAAACATTACCCGTACATGAATTGTAACCTTACAGTTCATACAAAATATTTTGATTGTAGCACTTAATAGTTTTTAAAGATACAATACATCATCACATGAAGGAATGGATATCAGCTCAAGGAACAGTCCATTAGTTTTATGCACTCAGATTCTGCTATCACTGGACATCTTTCAGTAGCTGTCCCTAAGGAATTAGTTCTCATTAGCACTGGAGAGCATTAGAAGCAATCTCACAGCAAATAAAATGCTACTGTTTTGGTTTATGCATACACTTTTAGTGCTGTGTATTTTCACTTAAGCGATGTGCAGAAATAAGGATGTGGTTCTACTATGTTGACTTCATAATATTATGGAGAATATTTCACAACTACTTTTTTAAAGTTAAGCATAAATAAACAATAAATGCTATGTGGTTGAATGTTAATTTATGTTGCGTAAATACTGATCTGAAATATATACCATACTTATAAAACTATGTTATGGCCACACAGCCAGAGGCATTTAGGTGTGCAGCCTTGTATGTACTTGAGTTGAGGCCTCTAGCACTTGTTTCATTCAAGCAAGGGGCTTGATGGGTTGGGTTAATTCTGTTTACATTTTGAAGAAGGGCAAAATGGAGAGTTATGACTCATTCTGACCCTGAAATTTGTGCATGGTAAGTATATTCCAAGTATATAGCAAGTATATTCCAAGTATATAGCAAGTATATTCCAAGAAAAAAACTCAAATCCTACTTACTTCAAGATACAAGTGAGAGACATGGAAATGTTAAGTCTGCAGAGCACTATCCTTCCACTATGAAGGCAATTATACAAATTGTTCCAGGAAGAGCAGAATTAATGAAATTTGGTTTAATAAATATTCAGATCTGTTATCCTCTACTGCTTCTCTCTGACTTTCCTGATAATAACCAAAACTCTCTTTATGGCGTTCCTATCAAATGAAAAAGAGCAGGTCTGGAATTATGTCTGTGTTGAGTGGCCAACAAATATGCACATGCTGATTTATCCTTCTGTCTGCTGCCAAATGAAGTGTATAACAGCTGTGTTCTGCATGCTTCTCTTTCAATAGAGGAACTAATTCAAATCCTGCTTTTGTAACCACAGTGAGACTTCTGCCCCCTTTTCAAATCTGACTGAAATTGGCAGAAATAAACTTGTAAAAGTACCAAAGAGATTGATGGATGGATAGACATCGTGATGACATATGCCCTGTTTCTTTGGCAGGCTGAGATGGCCTATCTGGTTAGGTAATTCAGTGTTGAGGCTAATAGATTTTTTTTCCAAATGGGGAAGGAAATTGCATTGATTTCAATATTCAGAATACCCTTGGGATTGTTCAGCTTGTCTCATTAATTGTTTAATGCTTTATTGAAGTGTAAATATATACATTTTAGAAGGCATCCTTCACAGTTTTGGGACTGGAGACAGCTGTGATTTTGTCTGGCCTGATGACATTAATTTTCTTTCTCCTTGAGCTGTCTTGCTTAGAAGCATATCATTTTGCTTGTATGTGTTGGGGGAAAAAAGGAAGTCTAGCTATGCCATCCATGAGCATTCTGTACCTTACATCCGATTAGCAAGTCTAAGTGCACAAATAATATTTCCCTCACTGAATCATAAGGATTAGCTTATTCTTTCAGTGCCTGTTTTATTCATTATTTTACTTTTACTGATATCAAACACGGCCAAATTGCAAATGAACTACAAACTTGTAAATGCTTGTTAACAAGACAGTAGCCATATGTGTGAGTGAGATTGTCAATACAATTCTAATCATATGTGGGATTTTGGGGTTTTTTTTCCCATTTGATGCCTAGGTCTGGAAATATTTTGATAATTTAGTAGCAGAGGACTTGTGGGTAAATTTGTCTATTATAGATTCTGTACTGGTGTGGCCAGACAGCTGCTTGATTAACTTAGTGTTTATTTTTGACCCTAAAAACCTATAAAGGAAAGGATCACAACTTCAGAAATTACAGCTATCCAGTTTTTCAGGGAGAGACACCTCAGCTATGGAGGAATACAAGTGGGGTTTGGAGACTGCTGAGAGATTATTCTCTTGGTGAAAAGGCACATGGTAGTTGCAAGAGTAAGTTTGGGAGGTTTCATGTTTGAGAAGTTTGGTTCTATATAGAAGGACCTGTTTGACAAGCACGTCCTTGCTGGGAGGTAAAAAAGTATGCTATTGTAGGTTGTTTCAGGTTGTGTTTTAGCAGATTAATCAACCAAGAACAACTGTACCTAAAGCAGTATTTTTCACTATTTTCAATTTCAGGAGAAACTTTTTGCTTTAGAAACACAATATCCTCTCAACTCCATTAAAAATGAGTGTTCCTGATGAACTCCAAGGGTGAGCCACTTGGCAGGAGATCTTTGACAATGCCTCTACCACTGCCTCATCTCTAGATGGTCCCACTGACACTGCTTTAGCCCTGGCCTCTCTTATTGCCCCGTGGCTTTTCTGCACCACAGCCTGGGCTAAGGGATGGGGGTGACTCTGAAGCAGGGATGTGAGGCATGCTCTGGCTGGTCCTCATGGGGTTCTGCTCCGTGAGACAGTGGTTATGTGTGACTTGCAGAGCTTCCTCTAGCCTCAGGGAAGTAGTAGGATCACCCAAGCAGGCAAGGAGACCCTGAGGCCTCCTGGCTGTAGCCTGTAGCTTGCCAGTGTGAGCTGTAATGTGAAGCTGTTGTTATCCTCAGATGAAGAGCAGAGGCCACCCCAGTGTTGGAACTCCTAAGAGGCCTCCAGTGAGAGTCTCTTTCACTTTTGGGAAAAGACTGCTGCTTTCTGAAAGTTAGTCCTCAGTGTTGCTTCAAGCTAGTCTAGGTGGATGTAAGGAAATGTACTTCAAAACTTTTCATTTCCATCTCCACTTTCAAGACTGTGTATCTGTTTGTTATACTACTTTCTGAATAAGAAGTGACTGGGGGTTCTGGCTATAGGAAATCTCAGGGTACACGGTTTCCTAGCTGCAGTGGCTCATCTTTTCAGGCAATGAAATACAGGAGCATGGGAGCACATCTGCAACAAGGATGGTATGTGGGCTCATGGCAAGTGGACTGCTCTTCTCTTAATATGATCAGATAATTTTATCTGCCTGTTTTTATGCTGTTAGTGATTACATCACTTAAATGTTTCAATAAAAGTGAGGACAATATTGTTTTCATTGCTTTTATTGTTGTTTGTTTGAACTGTACTTTTTTGGTTTGGTCTGGATTGGCTGGGGTGGGGGCAGAAGTGTTTCAAGCCAAGAGCAGAGTCTTCCATTATTTTTTGTTAATTTTTCAGGCCTGACAAGAAACTGTGAGGCAAAAGAGGAAGAAGAGCATGACTACAGTTGTGTAGATGAAAACATAATTGAAAACATAAGAAAAGAATTTCATGACAGCAGTATCAGAAATAAGCCTGCACACTCTGAAGGAGGAAGGTGAGCGTAACCTATGGTCACTCACAGATGCAAACAAGTGCAGGCAGAATGGTTCTTCAAACTAGCTGTTAACCTTCACTTCCCCAAACAGGATTTAACCTTGGAGCTGCCACTGTTGCCACAAATGTCCTGTGAATACAGTGGGAAAGGCACCTCTGAGATGCTACTTGTGACCCCCTGTCACTCTTAACTATGTTATGTTTGTTAAAGTGGTACCTATCATTGTTCTGGGGATAGAAGTACACAGGCATTTTTTCTGATTTGTGCCAGTTTGCTGTACACACATTATAGTACTCAGAATGCAATTTTCCTCTTTTTTTGAAGTGGACGCCTTGTTGTACATGACTAAGTTTTGGCACTTTAAAAGATTTCAGGAATTAACTGCATTTTTGTTAAAACCTTGAGGTTCTGCTCTGGCAATCTGCAGACACTTTAAGTGCTAGTGAAGAGGGCCTTTGCTTCTAAAAATCTCTAGGCATCATTGCCAGGTAAACACAGGTAAGAATTTTTCTGGATATGATTGAAGCTGTGTGATCCTAGCTCTTTTCACTCATAGCTGAACCTTGTATGGTCTTCACTTGATTCAGCTGAATTGCTTCTTTTGTGAAGAGAAACCCATGAAAACACAGAAAAACCTGAAATGTTGTGTTTCAGAGATTTTTTTAAAAAATATTTTATTATTAAGTGGTATTTTATTTAAAAATATCTTTTCTATTTATTTTTAAATGGCATGCAATGTTCATATTTGAATTAAGCAGTATAGTGAATCTGAAATAAGCTGTTACTTTTTTCTGAAATGCTCAAACTCTTCAGAAACATAACATCTAGGGCAGTGTGTGGTATACATGAGACCATCTATGGCCCTGCTCAAAACCACAGAAACTCCAAAGATATGGAAAAGACTGAAAAATGAAACAAAGTAGAACATTTCATATAACACATTATTTCCTCAGTCCACATGCCACCGAGGATGGAGCCTTGATCTATCATTTAAAGAAGCTGAGAAAGAGAATTAAATTCTCTTTTGACTAAAATACCTCTTCTGACTACAGGCATTAAGAGGAAAGCTTGCTTTCAAGAAGCAATGCCAGTCTAGAGGATCAGCATCTGATTATGCTACTTACTGTTGACTATTGGCATCATCTCCTTTAAGTCTTTATCCACCTGCCCTTTAAACTCCCTATCAATGGAGGCAAGGTTTCACTTTATTAATTGTCTTCTTTGAGGGCTCTAGCAAAACATGAAAGACCTTTGCCACCCTGAGGGAGATCACTGTCTGTCTTGGATTATAAAGCAATTCCATAAATTATCATCCTTGATGGCTGATGCAGGTATCCACATTTTTTATTTGCAGTGTTTCATTACTGTCCCCCTCAAAATCTTTCCGCAATCAGGGCTGAAGCATGACAGGATGATACTACTAAGAACCAGTCCTCACCCTAAACAACAGGGAGAAAGAAAGAACTGCCTCAGGTCATTGCTATGTTAATTTTGATAGAATAAATGTACCCAGTGGGTCAATGATGTTAACATGACCTCATCACTTCCGAACAATAAGCAATTAAGCAAGGGACTTCACTACAGATACTTGAGCTTGCTATAGCAACAACCATCATTAACATATTTTAACATTTCATAAAAGATTCAGGGGAAAGTAATTAAAAAAAAAAACACACCACACCGAAAGCGTTTAAAATGTGTAGCTTTCTTTTCAACAAGTTTATCTCCTTTTACTGCCATGAGTTGGTTTTGCTTTTTTAATGAGGAAAGCCTCAGTCTGACAGTCTTTTAGATGATATTAAAGATGTCAACAGGGGCTTTTCTTGGATGTGAGAAAATAGGAAGAGAGAAGGTCTATTGTATCAAATTGGAGTGACTGTGGTGCTACTGTAATATCTCCTCCTATGTCCCTGCAAACAAAAATGAGATGCAGGCATGCAGGAACAGTGACAACAACAAAAACCCAGCAGCAAAACCAGAGAAGGCAGATTCTGTCCCCAGTGCTGATAGCTGTTTGTAATCTCATGTCTGGAAAAGGATGGAAACAGCATGATCCAGCCACCTGGAGAGCTGAAAATGAATACTGGTGTCAGGCTGTTTTAGGACGTTGCTTTCTGGACTTGAACTTCATACAAGTGCTGCAAAAAAATGGTCTACACTGACTAAGCTTCTGTGCTTATTAAACAGGAGACAAAAAAATAAACACAAAAAAACCCCACAAAAGTCAAAAAGATAGAGAAATGCAGTAGTTTTTTTCACAGTTGTTTTTTCCTGTCCTCATGAACTCAACAGCTGAGGGAGTTTTGTTTAGACAAAATAGTTTTCTTTATTTTCATTTTGTACCAATTTTTTTTAAGTAATTGTATGAAATAGATTGAAGTGTAACTTTTTTTTTTACCTCAGTTGTGCTGAGGTGCAGGTTCCTTTTTAATTGAAATCCAGAGAGAGTGCTATGAATGAAAACCAGCCTCTCTGACCCCACCACATCTTCATTAATCCTTTTGTACTGTTTTTCTAAGACATTTCTCCAAAGCTTTCATACAACTGACCCTTTAAGTTAGCTATTTCTTTCACAGAAAAGCCTCTGTCTGAAAGGCTGAGGCTAACCTTGTACCCTTGGGGATAAGGAAGTAAGGAACCCAAATCCATGACTGCAGTTGTGTGTTCTCAGAACTTTTGAAAGTCCCATCCTAAGTAATTTTCAATGCAGATTTGGAGACATCATCTAATTTGCCCATTTTCATTGTTAGATAATTTTTAAACCGCCTGGTGTTTTCACTTTTCCCTAATATGTGAAGTGAAGCTTTTTTCCAGGTTGCAATCAATGATGTTTACTTAAGGAAGAAAGAGTCAAGAGGGAGCAAATAGTGTGCTACGTTGAGAGCTGCAAATCAGTGCTTAGCTTTGACATAGGCAGGACTACAAACAGCCTGTTCTAAAACAGTTGTAGGTTCAGAGACTCTAAGGACAGTGAAGACTATCATGATTATTTAGATGTTCTTGATGTTCTACCTACATGCACAAGCCCTACAGTTTCCCCAGAGGGCAGATTCAAATATGTTGCTATGGTGTGGCGGAGCTGGGAACAGAGCCCACTGGTGAAGTCTTTGCACACTGTCATGTTGCCATTAAATATTAATTAAATTATTCATTAATTTCCCTCCAGGTTTGCACCTCTGCTACATCAACCCCAGGGAACACCTGCTGGAAGCTTTCCTCCAAAAGGAGATCAGCAACATGACACAGGCAGTGTGGTTGTTACCACTAGAAAAACAGCAGGAAAACTTTTTGCTGGAGTCACAGTTTATACTGATTAAACAGGCTCTTTTGCCCCATGTAGGTCAATATTTTCCTAAACTGCATAAGCTACACTAGTAAAAGAAAAACTTACTGGTATGAGTTTCACATACTTAGGCAAAGTTGCTGACATAGGTGTGTTGGAGTTATATATTAGCTTTATTAGTGCTATGGTCTTGGGATTGCTGGTGTAATTGTACTGATAAACTGTTTTACGGCACAGACAAGCCCTAACTTGCAGCCATTAATTTGACTCAAGAGCTCATTTACCTGTACTCTGCAATTTTTAGATCGAAATGTAGAATTTCCCATTTCACTCTGTCATTTTGTTTTGTTTGCTTTCAGAGACATCTGAAGCAAAATAATTCTGAAATTAACCAGAAACAAGTAGGAAGCTGTGTCCTTCACACGTTAAGATTGACTGCAACTGTAAGAAAAAGCTGCTCATGAAAGTGTCCTTGTCTCGTGAAGAGCATATGAGGTTGTAACTTAGCTTTAATAATCGCCGGGGAAAATAAACTGCTTACTTGTCCTAAATAAGAAGCTAAACCAGCTAATGTCTCACGACTCTTTGAAGGGACCAAGTTCTTCTGTACTTATTACTGAATTCAGATAATGATACCCAGTCCAATCCTTCATTCTTATTGCACCTTTCCAGTTATTTCCTGAACCACTGTAGGGTATATGCAAAAGGAGCATGCCTTACTGAAACAGCTGTTTCCTTAGACTGGTTTGAGAAGGGAAGGGTAGAAAGGGAAAGGAACAGTTGTCTAAGGTGAACATTGATTTCTTTGGCCAATCTTACATTCTTCAGATTAAGGCTCAAAACTTAAAATTACCAGATTCTGCCACTCTTTCAGATGATGAACAATGTACAAGTAGTGCTGTTGCATGACATACATGTCATGCAACTCTTTAAGAGGTCTGAGAAAAGCAGGGCTGAGGAAGTTCACCTCCACCTTGTGGTACCTGATATTCCCACACAAGAGTTGGGGGAAAAGGCAGCCTCAGGTGCCTCTCCACACCACCCATGACACAACTTCTTTTCCTTTTTTCAAACTAAATAAGTGTTTGTTTTGAAGAATTTCATTTTACTTTATACTTCAGAAGAAGAAAAAAAGAGCCAAATGGGTACATGGTATCTGAAGACCTATTTGTCCCAGATGGAGGGACCTTCTTTTTGTCCTGCCCCCAGCCTGTGTGTGCCGAGCAGGGACAGGGAGAGCCTCTGCTTACTCAAATGAGTAACAGAGTCGTCACGGCAGTAAGCATGTAATCGATGCTGATATCAAACCTGCCATATTCCTGTCTAGGATCAATTTATGCAGTCACATGGGCTTCACAGCTAGGGCGCGCTTAACATTTTTGAATGCCACTCAACCTAGTCCTCGTGTTCTGGCAAAGTGAATCCGATATCCACAATTTGAGGCATATAAGAACTGGGCAGCTCATGCATAGTGAGGGCTGTGAATCCAAAAGTTTTAGATCTATGACAGGTGCATAAATCTCTGGCAGTGATTTGACTTCCAGGGAAAACTATTGAGAACATGTATAAACACAGAGCTGATGTATCAAACATTTCCAGACTCAAGAGCGGCTTGATCAGACTGGCATATCTGGAAATCCCAGACAGCAGGAGGAAGGGAACATGTTTAGAAAGCCTAGACACACCCTATTTTTAGTCTTACTGAGGGGCTAAAAAGTTGAGCTTACAAAAATGCCTTAAAAAGACTTTATTGTCTGCTTGAAAAGACTTTTTCTTTATAGTATCTTCAGACTTGTCCGTTAAAATTCTACTGAATGATTAATTTTCATTAATTCAAATTAATTTAGGATTTCTTAATATTGTCTCACATTAATTTATTCAAGATAAATGTTCATCCAAATTAAAATTAAAATAATATAAAAAATAAAAAAAAAATCTTAAGGGCATTGTTCAGAGCACTCTGATCCATGTGTATGTAGCATACAGCATTTTGCATATCACTAGTTAATATGGCTTGCAGGTGTGTACAAAACTTGTAAGTGACTGACACATCAGTTTTGAAGATTTTAAATACATTTTAAGCATTTTTTCACAAAAAACCCGTATTTCTCTTCTAACAGCTCAGAACAGCCCCATTTGTTTTGCCGACAAGTACAGCCTGGTTGTCGTAGGGTTAAAACCGAACGTAAAAACAGTCTGTCGCTGCCGCGTGGGACGCCGGCCGGGCAAGGGGGAAGAGGGGAGGGAACAACTCTTCCCCCCCCTCCGCCCGCTCGGACTGGAGGCCGCCCGGCGCCCGGCGCCGGTTCCTCCGTGCCCTTCAGCCCCGGCGGGAGTGGCAGCTTCGCCCTGCGCCAGCAGCCCCGGCGGCCGCTCTCGCTCCCGGGCAGCGTCTCTTCTCTCGGGCGTGCCACCAGGGGGCCGGGGGGAAGCCCCGGGCCCCAGGTGGAGGTGCACCCGGAGCCCGGCAGCGGCGGCATCCGGTGAGAGCAGCGGCGGGAACGGCCGG
>VYZS01030047.1:2346-32600 GCA_013400695.1 Neodrepanis coruscans | reverse complement strand
CCGCGCTTGGTGTGCGCGGCCCCGCGGGCCGGGCGGGGGCGGCGGGCTGAGCCCCCCGTGGGAGCGGCGCTCCCGTGGGAACGGCGCTGCCGGCGGAGCCGCTCCCCCGCGGGACCCACGCGTAGCGGGAATCCGCCCCTGGCTGGCGGAGCGTGGCGGGGATGGATGCGCTGCTTCCCGCAGAGCTGGGGTGCTGGGGGTGCGAAACACGGAGGGAAATGTTTTGCGGCGGCCGTCGCTCCGCATACCTGCGCATCGAGCCTTTGTTACGGACATTCCTGCACACACTCAGGGAATCTCTGCGTGTCCCCCTCCTCCTCCTATCAGTCCAGGCGCGATGCAACCATGTGTGCACAGCCCAGGAAAGTGCCGCTTTTTGTCACTGTTTCCCCTTGCGTTCTGGCGTTTTTAGTTTGTTTGGTCCGCAGCCACAACTTGTGGGTTCTGACGGATCTCTTGCTCCTGGAGTAAACCTTGTGTAGCCTTGCAGGACGGTACATGACTTCTCATTCCCTTTTTTTTACTCCTGAGAGGCTGGATTACTCTTCAGATGACTTGTGAACAGTGAGAGAAAGTGTTAGTGGAAGCTGTTTAGGGCACGAGTGAGCAAGACACTGATAATTTCAGCAGTGTTGTTAAACAACAACACTGTTAGGTGTGGTTAGGAGTGAAAATTGTTTGAAAAGTTTTGACCACTTCTGCCGGTTTGGACACAGGGTAGCTGGGTCAATCAATCGATCTGTTTTGACTTTGAAATGGTCATTATTTGTCTCCTGGGAGAAATGTTGTTGTTTTTTTTTTCCAGTAACCTCCTCTGAAATCTGGTTTGCTGAATTTTACTCATATGTTGCAAGAAGATGCTTGGAGTTAAAAAAAAACCTGTTTCCCGAATGTGTTTGGGCCAGGTTTGCTCAAACGGGGCTGGAAAATTAAAGGGTCTTGCAAGGGTAGGTGTAGGGTAGAGTGCACAGTAGGACTGTTATTTCTGGAAATAGCTTACATAGCACAGTAAGATGGCAAAATACTATTTTTGTGGAGACTAAGTGTCGTGTCCACTTAGTGAAACTGTGCCAGTAACTTACCAGCTTACTGCTGGCCCTACCAGTTCCTTCTGTGACAAGCCCAGAGGAGAAGTAGCTGTGGCATCACTTGTTGTCACTTGCCTGGATCTGGACACCTACTGGGCTAGTCGAGGTCCTCCAATGCTGCCAAGATTTTTGTCTTTGTGAGTGAAATCTCTTCCTGATGCCAAACAAAGGCTGATTGGCCGAGATGGGAAATCCAGGCTGAAAGTGACTCCTGTTCATGAGATACTGACCTGCATCTGGTTCTTGGGAGTGGGAGCTGTGGCTTGAATTAATGAGAAAGGGAAAGATGAAGTCACCGAAAGGGTATTTTCAGGTGCATATTCAACTGGCTTGATGCTCTTGTGCAAGAGAGGGCAGGTACCTGATGTCAGCCCTCTTGGTCAATAAATAGGAGGATCCTGGATGCACTAAGAGCTACGGTTTGGACTACTCAGCCCTGCCTCATCATGCAAGCCCCATGGTGTAGTAACTTGCTTTTCCAGTTTAGTTTTGCAAAGGGCTGCAGTTGAAGGAGCAGTAAGCTGGGTGGGGCAGCAACACCTGTGCTTTTGGTGAGGATACTCACCTGATAATTGCTGTGAAAGGTTTGCTTCTCTTCTGATCAGGGAGGAATCCTGGCTGTTAAGCCCACCCTAATTACCCACTGTCATTGGTGCTTGAATTCTGCTTCACCAGGCTGCTGTTGCCTGCCAGCCAGCCTGTGTTTCCAACAGGTTACAATACCTTTTTAATCAGTGCTGGCATGGACTGCAGTTTCAAGTCTTTAGTATTCAAACAGTGAAAGTTTGGAGGGCTTCAGATAACACTGACAGCGCTGGTCTACTTGATACGGGTTTGCTTATGGGAGAGCAAGTTTGACTTGATTTTCTGAAGGTGTTACCGTCTATCAAATTTGTTCTTATCAAAGATGCTGATTTAGACTTTCAAAAGGGAGCACGATGAGAATCTTGCTAACTCACATCACTTCCTGCAGGGCATCACTTAGTCAGATTAGAAATACGTGAAGATCCTCTTGCTGATGTTCTCAGGACTTGAATCCTTGGGAAAGGACTCGCACCTCTGGTGGCATTTGGCATTCGAATCTCTCTTACAGTGGATGGGTTGGGTTTTTATCAGCTTCCACAGCTACTTCCCTTACTTCTTTATTTGCAGCTGTTGCAATAAGTGGGTGATTCCCTTCAACAGGCTCTGGTCCTGTTCAGCTTCTCCCGTTTTCAAAACTGGTGTCTGTGCCATGAGAGGATATGGGTGGCTGGGCTTTGCACCCGGGACAAGGAGTAGGTGGAAAAGCAGCAGCAAGATTCTGGCAACCTGTTTCTTCTGGACTTGGGAATCTGTCTTACTGAACACCAAAACCAAGCAGTCACAATTCGTTACTCCAGATGAAACATCATTTTCCTTTAAGTTTGTACTGTTGGCTAATGACTGTTAAGTGGAGAAGTGATGCAGTGATTAGTAATTCTCCTCCCTCCTTTGCGACATGTTTGGGAAATATCAACCACGTCGGGGGGGAAAAGAGCTTTCCTCAGTATCTGTTTTAAAAAGTCCTTTTGCAGATATATTCTTAGTTTTTATGAATTCACTTTGAAATCATCTTGCCAACAGAAGTCAAGGGCTGTCAGTGCCTGTCTGGAAGAAACAGTGCTTATGTCGTTCTGAACAGGGTCATCTGAGATCTGCAGAAATAATTGTCCGTTCTGTTTAGAAAATAGTCTGTTCCTAGGGCACATGTCCTTTTTTTAGACTGCTACAGAGATGAAAAAAGAGCTTTGTATCTCAAAATGGCACGGGCGTCTGCTGTTTGTTCCATGCAGCAAGTCTTCATCTCGTTTCCCTGACATCACCCTGGATGGCTGCGGAAGTCCTGCTCAGCACAAGTAGTGGGATAACACTTCTGCACAGGCAAACATGCTCAATGTTCAAATTAATAAAGATTTAGTGCTGGAGAATGACGGAAGACTTTGGAGAAGGGGCGAGCATGGCTCCTGCCTGCCAGATTGCCATGGAAACACCAATACCTCTTCAGCTCTTTAATTGCCTTCCCTACATTTTTTCGTCGAAAACTTTTTTTTCTAACTAAGTGCTTTATGTTGCAGTTCTGGATTTTAGGCGTTCTGGCTTTGTTTGGTAAACTGAAAACAGGGGAAGGCAGAGAACAGTAGCTGTGTAAGGAGGTGGAGAGTGTGGTGACTGGCAGCCTTTCAAACTATGTTACAAGTTCATCCTAAATACAATATGTATTATAATGTGAACTTTTATGGATAGTTTTTCAACAGCAACAGTGTCACATTAACTGTTGTTGCATCTGATACAAGTAACAGTTGCCCTGCAGCTTCCTCACATAGGGCTCTGATGATGGAAGACTTCAGCTCTACCTATGAATTTGCACAATGGTCCCCAGCTCTGGTTGTAGGAGGCCAATTAGTAGCTTTGGATGTTCCTAGATACTTGGAGGAGAGATCTGAAACAGGTGATGATAGAGCATGGAGTTCTGTGGATCTGAGAACTTCAAGTAGTCAGATTTACTGTTGGCATTCTCAAATTCAAAAAACACGATAAACTTCTGAAGCAGAATTTCTTCATCTTTGCAGGCTGGTTCTTCTGAAAACCACTTAAATACTTTCTTTTCAAATTTTTTACACTTGTCTAGATACGTTAGTGAAGGAAACCAGTTTCTGTATTGGGGCTTTCTCTCCCAAAAGGTGTGGAGTGTTGGTCGACTGCCTTCACACTGCTGTGAGCTCTGCTTAGCTTTTCATCTGATGAATCTTGCATTATCCAATTGATTTCAGGCTTTTGTGTGTAAAAACATTGGAGGTGTCTTAATCTGATTAAAGCAGTTTACTTTACAGACTATTTCCATGCCCTGTAGACAAGCTTTGTCCTTAACTACCACTCTCTGTGAAGTGCAAACTGGTCAGCTTGTTTAAATTCCTCAAATATTAGCAGTTTCTAAATCTGAGCTGTGTATAAGGCTTTAAAGCTTTTTCACTGTAAGGATTTTTACCAGTTTGCTTCCTTCCCCCTCCATGTTCCTGCCATGGGATGATCTGTTCTTCAGGAAAAAAAGAAAAAGCTCTTTTTCCTATTTTCAGCTAGCTATTATTTACCAGTGAGTTCTTTCCCAGTGCATAATCTCGCTGGAACTGTAATCTCTTGAGGTTAGTGAATAGTGTAATTAGTCCTTTGTGGTTTTCCTCCAAAATTTGGTTATCTTTTGGGTGTTCGCTCCCTATGTGCAGTGCTGCTTACTCCTTACCAGCTTTTTCAACAGCTGTTTGTGTGGTGCCTGGTGCTGCTGTGGAAGGATTTGGGCCCTTTCTGCACAATTGAGGGCCTTCCTCCAGAATGTACCTCATGTTTCAGTGTTTTCTCTTAACTGCTTTTTTCACGCTCTGTTTTTCCTGAAGGGAATCAGCAGCTGTTTTTCGCTCCCTTGGAATTTGAGATGCCCCTCTGGACTTGTTGTGTAGCTGGTGTTTCTGGCCGTGCTGATGGTCGTCCTCTTCAGAGCTGATCCACCTCTAACAAGCAACCTTGAGCACTGGATTTTCCATGCATCTTGTGTTGCTTTGTTTGAGGTCTTCAAATCCTTTTTTTCTCATTTCTCTTAATGCATAATGGGTAACACAGTTGAAATGTCAGGCTGTTTCTTGTGAACCTCAGTCAAGACAGAAAATACACTGTCTACTTAAAAGTTACTAAACTTATTTTGTCCTTCATTTTTCTTTCTAGACTCAAATGTGCTTTTAGCCCGATTTTTCTTATATATTCAAGTAGGTTGTTCTTCACCTGTGAGAGGTTTTGAACCTGTGGAAAAGTTTCAACCAGAAATGACAAAGGTCTTGGTTCTGATACTTACTGAAACGTTTATGGACAGAAAGAGGATATAGTGTTCTTCCAAGGAGAAAGCTGTACTAGCAGCTCAGCTCTGTTCCCTGCTAGAATATCACCCTCTCCCCTTATTTAGGGTAAAACCTTTGGTCAGTGCCTGCACCTTCTTAGATGCAGGAAAATCGACCACAGAGCTACAGGAAACCAGCTTTATAAGGTCTCTTTCTCGTGGCATTAATTGTTTTGGGTTTTTTTTTGTTTGACTTTTTTAAACTTCTGGGCAAAGAGTTTACTGGCATTACTTTCCTTTTAGTAGTTGCGACAAAGCCTTTTCAGACTTGCTCTGGTTATGGCTCTGTTTCCCTATGGCAAAGTTCTTTTAAAAGCTGAACTCTGACACTTAGAGCCTCTGATCTTAATCCTTCACTATTTCTTTTAATTTTCTAGCCTAGAAAGTATCTGAATTTATAGTGGGCAGGTGAAGTGTGGAAACCAAATCAAAACTTTCAGATTATCTTGGAATCATAAAGAACAATGAAGCAGAAACAAAACTTTTCTTTTCCTCTTAGGTTTGCTTTAACTGTTTCTTTAGCCCAGAAAATTAAACCTAGGTGTGAAATTGTGCTCCAGTTAACTGTGAGCTTTGGGTTTGGATGTCAAATCTCAACACTCCCTATAGTGTATCCGTCAGTAATGCTTTCTGCTTGTGCTCATTTTATGGCAGTGGTTGCCTATTTTTCCCTCTGGCCTTAGAAAATAGTCCTGGTAGGATGCTAAATGTCAGGTTAGAGTTTGCATCTCTATGCAGGCATGTTGCAGGGGTTTGTGTGGACTCTGGGATGGATAGTATTGCTAATAGCGTTGGTCTCTCCTGTGCCCTTATCTGAGTAATCTTTCACACTTGGCTACAACTAGAAATTGGATGCTAGAAATTGGATACTCCTTGCTGAATTGGTGGCCTGCCCACTTCATGAAATCCCAGTCTTCTGAAAGTCATGGGTGTCTTCCCAATATTCCTGTAATATGCCTAAAGGGACTGATAAAAGGCAGTCAAGTATATGAGAAAGCCATGGGATTTCCCCTTGGAGGACCTGCTGGCATACTGGAGCAAGCCTTCCACCACACTGGAATGTGAGGACTGGAAATGCCACTGCCTGTGCTTGGTCTGGGCTAACCCAGCTTCTGGTAGTCTTGGTTTTTCAAGCTATGACAAGTCGAGGAAAACCAACAGTTCACCATTTCTGTTTTTGTTAAACATGGAAGAAAACTGTCAAAAGCAATGTGTGGAACTCAAAGCCTCTATATATGGCTTCTAGAAAAGTGGCTTTTCCTTTTCAAGACAAGGCTGTCTTCTCTCGTGCTGTACACACCAGAATATTTCCAGTGAACCCAACAGGTGTAGCAAAACAAACTTTTAATGCTGGCTGAGGTAGAAGGCTAAGTTCCCAATGCTGTTAACTCTTGAGCACAGTGTGGTAGAGTAGCAGAGAAGTAGCTTTTGAAGTAAGTAGTGTTGAAATGCCTTGGTTTTACATGCATTGTGAAATTGTGAAAGATATAATGAAATACAGGAAGACAGTGCTTTGTGCAAAAAAATGCTAATTTTACTGTGAGAACTGTACCCTTCAATTTCCCTTGTGATTTCTTTTTTTTTTTTTTCCAAGAGAAGTCACGTGGCTATTTAATACTCATTTTAATTTATATTTGCATTCACTTCAGCTTTAGTTGCATTTCAAAATACTTCTACTCAGCCTATTTTAGTCTAAAGCTGAAGAAGTACAAAATACTTTCCTGTTTGTTTTCTTAGCGTCTTTCACTTCTGAATTACTATAGACAAAACATATATTTAAAAAATTATTGCCCCATTGTCTCTGTTAAAGAATTGTGAGGGCTGGTAGTAGTTTAATGACCTGCTAAACAGCATTTCAGGGTGGGAATAATTTGTCAAAAGCCGTGGAAAAATTAATTATTACTTAGCTAAAACCTCTCTGCTCTGTCTGTATTTGGCCCAGCAAGCCAAGCTGGAATCACAGATTTGGGCCCTTACTGTGACCCCGAGAGCCGTCAGCCTCTTGTTCCTCTCCGTGCAGTTGTGCTGCGAGGTGTTTTTGGCCAAGTGCTAGTTAAGCTTTTACTATGTGGGTTACAAAATCAACTGGCTGCTCAGTTCTCACTGGGGACGCGGGTACTCGATGCGATTACAAAATTGTGTTTGAAAGCATGAGCACAAAAGAAATAATCCTCTGAGTATTTGCTTCACTGGCTTGATTAGTGTGAAAAGAATGAAAATTCAAGGTAGTGAGATGAGAATACCAAGCCTGCTTTCCCCTCCTGGTTCTCTGAAATGTGGCAAGGCTCACTTTAACCCTCCTCCATTTCCCTGGAGTAGCGCGAGTGGTGGGAGTCATTGGAACCATTATGCTTTCTCTTGGACACAGTGCAGTTTCTCTTGGACACAGTGTAAGCAAGCTCTGCTAACTGGAGCTAATCTTTGCTGTGAAAACAAGCTGCTGCAGTGTTAGACAGCAGCAGATGAAGTTTGGAGTCAAAGCCATGTGGATGTTGCCGTTAAATGGGATAAAAATTGTCAGACAGGTGCAAATCAGCGTAAGTGTTCTTGCCCGCTGTGGGGGGGAATGCCATGCAAAATCCCTGTTAATATTTCTGTCGCTTGGTAACCCTGACCTCAGGGGTTATCTGTAAGGGGCTCAGAGTGGAATTTTGTTCATTTCCTGAGAGCTCTGCAGAAGCAGCACCATCCAAGTGCCTCTTTTTCAGAAATCCAGTTAACAGCAACAAGCATACTTGTATTGTGGGAAGCACTGATAATTTTCCTGTGGAACTGAGTTTAATTTAACTGAATTCTCTGTAGGGATTGCAAGCGTGAAACGTTCCTATAGTGCCTCATAATGTGTGTGACCTTTTTATGTGCTCCAGTGTTATTGAGAAATAACACTTCAAGCCCTGGACAGCAGAACTGGAGTCTGTTCCAAGTTGTCCAGTTGTTGAACTGAATTTGGGCTGGTTGCAGGGAGAGCTTATTGGGACTGGTATATTAACTCTTCTGTTTCTGGGTCCCATTCCTTAGTCATCTGCATATCAACTTCAGGGTGGTTTGGACCAGTTTTCCCTTGATGTCCTTTACTGAATTTGTATTGGAAATTTAATACCTCTTGAGGAAAGGAAAACCATCCTTAAAAAAAAAAATAGAGGTGATCTTCTGTGGATGGTTGTTATTGATGCCTGTAGGTACCTTTAATTAAGATTGTTTTTAATTAAGATTGCATTCCCAAATGCAATAAGGTTGTGTAAATGAGGTCCATAAAGGGATGGAAATGTGTGAGTTTGGGGGCCAGGAGACAGAACTGGAGGCTGGGAAGAGCTTGTGACTTTTTGGTATGCGGATAAGTTTGGGATAGGACCCAGATGATCTTGTTCTGAGAGCTTTATCCACTAGTTGAGTGCTATTCAAATGGCAGGCTGTGGTCTAGATGGACTGCCTAAATTTTTGTGGTTCCAGAGTGCCCTCTGCTCCTGCAAGGCTTCATCATTCTCACCCTTCTGGTCACTTCAGAAAGAGCCACCGAGTGCTACTTCAGATCTCTGTGAAGAGACAAGCACTTGCCAGAGCTGGAGCTGATGTGTTGCTTCCATCAGGACAAAAACTTCATTCGAGCTTCCAGTAGACATGGATGAAAATTTGCTATCCCTGAACTGTATCGTACTTAATGCCTTTTTAAAAACGTAGTAGTGAAAATAATTAAGTTTGAGTTATGGAGCATCTTGTCTTTAGAAAGTTAACGGCTCTGATGTTTTCACTGACTTCGAAACACAATTCTGTCAGAGCAGAGTGCCACAATACTAGAAGTTGCAGCAAATTCTGGATTTCTAGTGGTGTTCAGCAGGTGAGTTCATGAGGGATAGATGCCCCTGTTTCAGTGCCAATTGCTCCTAGAGGTAGTAAAAAAGAAGGAAAGAATTTGAGACAGGATAGTGTCTGGAAGAAGGCTTGAGGGTAGTTGCCTCTTATTTCGGAATTTTGATCATAAAGTAGTAACTGAGGACACTTAATCCAAAATACGCAGGTGCTGACACGAATGCCTTTGTAGCTTGCTGAAATTACTGCATGCTTTGCTTTGAAAATCTGCCTAAAAGAAATTCTGGAAAGATTTGGTTGCCTGATGAACAAATCTGTATTTGGTTCTTCTTTCAGTCTGGCTCTTTTGATGCTGCCAGAGACGAAATTAAACTAAGCGATAGTGTCTTTGGTTTTGTTCCAGTCCTATAAAACTTTCATTCCCCCAAATACGTTAATGAAGCTTTGACTTGACATGTATTGTGGCTACTGATTTGACTGTTGTTTTCTTTTCTTTCAGCTTTGCAGTGTATGGATGATTCCAGGCCATGTATTAATGAGGGAAAGTGCATTCCATATCAAAATGGTACAGGATATTGCAAGTAAGTTGGTTTTGTTTCTAATCTAATTATCAATCTTTCTTTCAGGGTCCTAGCCAGAAAGGAAATGTGATTTTTTTTTTAAAGATTTTCTTACTGGATGCTTCCAGCAAAAGTTTTAGCACTGTTGGTATTTCTTGATAATGTGTTAGTTCTTTGTGTACTATCTTTTTGTAATGTAAGAAATCTGGAATTCATGTTCAGTACTTGGGTTTGGATCTTGTCAGTTGGATTTCTTTCCATTAGGTTATTAACCAGTCGTAGAGGTAAACACAGTACCTTTTATCCAGACCTTCAAGTTAAGTTGAAACTTGCTCTTCATCTTACAGCTTGCCTTACTTTTTAGAGTTTCAGCCCCAATTTGAATATTTTTGAGGTTTTCAGAACTGTCCTGAAGTGTGCCAGTTTCCTTCTACATGCTTGAATACAAGTAATATCTGGGAGTTGCTAAAACAAATTAACCAAGTTCCCCAAACAAACATCCACATTTTTTATCATGTAATTGATTTTGGTAAATGTAAACAACCATCTTCAGTGATGCCTTCACTTTGCTGCTGCATGGAAAGCTCATCAGCAGGAGCTTTGGCAGGATGTGTGTTGTCTGGAGAATATCACATCTATTTAAATGTGGTTCACCTTTCAAAGTGCAGTATTTGGATTTTTTTTTAATGGAGTGATATTTTGCCAAAAACTGAATCTTCCTTGTCTGGCAGAGTTAATTTACTGTGTCTGCAGTTTACTACATCAGTGCAAGTTATGTCATTTTCTAACGTGCTAAATCACTATCTTAATGCCAGCATTCTTTAAATATTAGTAAATTTTGTCTTGTTAATTTAGCCTGGCTAACACACAGCTCTGTTCTTCACCCTTCTCGACACATCCATCTTCCCTAGCCACAGCCTTTAGCTCTCTATTAATGTGGTACATAAAGCTCAATCTACTTAAATTGCACCTGTGGCACACAAAGGGGAAATCATAATCTAATTTGAGGTTCTTCTCAGTTTCAAATCAATACCTGATGTGCTGAAAGGCCACAGAAAAGCAAATATATAACTTATTATTCCCTCTAGGTTTCTTTTAAATTTTCTACCTCTTACTGCTTCCTAGTCTTTTCCTTTCCATGGGTTTATATTGATGTCAACTGAACCGAGCTGCCTTTCTAAAAAGAAAGCTGGAACCTTTCACTTGTATTTTGAGACTGAAACAAGAAATAGTGTGACGTTAGTAGGTCTTTCTGACGTGTACTTAAGCATATTAGCCTGGAGCCAAAGTATGTAGGTCACAATGAAGGTAGTAAACAGAACTGCTATTGATGTTGGTGCTGCTTGTACCTTCCTAAGGATGTTTTCTTCACTTTGTGTGTTTCTCTTAACCAAGTCTTAACAATTGTTGGTTTTTTTTTTTTTACAGTCTAAGTTGGTTCATCTGATTAACTTCTGTTCACTGTTTGTAGTACAGTCCGGGTCTTGACACATTTCCCTCATTACAATGGCAGCTTTGACCACTGTTACATTTTTCAGCACACAGAGTTATTTATAATTCTGATGTTGTCTTCCTCCTTTTTGTGCAGAGTGTTCTTGCAGGTTTTAAGCCAACCCCTCCTTCAAGTAACAGCTCAGCACCTTTGCAGGTGCCAGAGTAATAGGAAAGGCTGATAGAGGACTGTATACAGAGGTTACTATGTGTCTGGTTTTTAGTTCTGGCTCAAGAACTCTCTTTTTTTTTTTTTTTCCAGAAAGGTAGGAAAAAAGTAGCAAAACCACCTGAGTTTTGGAATCTCTACCTTAGCAGGCTGATTCTGAGCATCCTGTTTTGGTTTTGACTTTTTTTTTTTTCTTTCCTGCACTATGAGGAACTCCAAATAGGGGAACTTTCAGTCTAGTTTAGTAACCTAAATGACTTTCTGAATTTTTGATGGCTTTATGAGTAGAAATATTTTGCTCAGAAAACTGAATTTATTGTTAAAACAAGCAGTGTGGCTTCTAGCTCTGCAGGATCACTCAGTGATTAGCAACATCTCCACCCCTTCCACTTTTTTCAAGTTATCTGCAGTACTTCCTCTGCTGGGCAATAAGTTATTATAACAGGCTCTCTTCCTCTTTCTGTATCTCTTCTCAGCCAAGCTGTTTGTTATAGTGTGTGGTCAGGCCGTCCAGTCAGTCTTGCTGTCTTTAAGAATCAAGTGAATGGCTGAGGGAAAACCTGCATCAGCAATAATCAAATGTCATAAGACATGAGTAAGCACTGATAACAAAACACCTAGTCTAGATATTTGGCCCAGCAGTGAATGGCAGCTTAGTGCTGAAACAGCTTTCTTTGTCTGAAAATCCTGTAGCATCTACTCCATTAAAAGAGAGAGCTGGTTTTCTGCTAAGAAACCTTTATTATGGTGTATCTGGCATCTGTTATGGGAACAGTGATTGTGACCCTTGTTAGGAAACCGGGGTTGGATCTTTATCAGATTGCTCTTGTGAGCGCCCTTTAAGTAGCTCCGTTCCCTTGGTGACGCTGCTGGCCCATGGCTGTCGTTCTGTGGCTCTGTTTGATAGAGTTACTGACCTCCTTTGACCTTGATTTTATATTTAGAAAATTACACATTCCTGTGTTTGCATCTTCTGAGGTCTGTTTTTTTTTTTAATGTGAGAGCAGTTTCTACACTCATTCAGCAACCAGCATGGTGAGGGTGTAGGCCTTATTCCAAGGAATATGCCTGTATCTGCAGGAGCATCATGGAGGGGCCCCATCCTTCCAAGCTTTCGAGGTCCTGCTTTGACAGAAGGCAGTTTCAGTTTGGAGTTTGGCTTTGCACTGCACTATGATGGTTTTTTTGTTGTTGTGGTGGGTGTTGGGTTTTTGTTTTTTTTTTTCCCTCAAAGCATCTCCAGGCAGCCTTTTGCACATTGAGGTGTCAAGCATGAAGGAGCCTTCTGACATCCTCTCATATCCAGCAGAGAAGCAGAGTAACAGTTCCTTGTTGCTTAATGCTAATTGTGAACATCACAGGAAAACTTTCTTGTCTCCCAGCTGCTGGGAAAGCAGTAGTAGGAAGAGTTTGTGGGATAGTACCATGAACTTGCAGTGTTTCTGCAGTTGCAGCAGATTGGGAAGGAGGGTATGGGTGCAGGGAGCTGTTTCAAGGACAAGAGCAGCAATTTTGGCATTCCTGCCTGCTGTCTTCTGAGTGTGAGGGTCTGCTCTGCTGGAGGTGGATGCAGGATTGGGCAGTCCCTCTGTGCTCAGAGTGGGGCAGGGCCCTAAAGAAGAGTCTCTTAAGTGATTTCCCCATGTTTGGCAGCTGTGGCCTCTCCCAACTTCCCACCCCAATGACAGGGAGCAGAAGCAAGACTTGTGCCAGGGAGAGAAGCAGAAGTGGGAAGGGAGTTGAAATAGGGGTGTTCCAAGGTTTAGGGAGGAAACTGGGCCTTGCTACTTCTTGTGCTTGGCAGGCTTTGAAGGTTGAATTTTTGACCTTAGGACTGTTGCAATTTGTGTGTCCAGAAGGGATAGCCATAACTTGATATGAAACCAAGTACTGCTCTAACACCAAGACCTTTGTTAGTCCTGATGGTGTAAAAAAACCTTCAGAGCTGTGCTTAGTCAAATGGGGAGACTGAGGTGGCAAAAGCATGGTCTCCTTCAGGACATCCTCTTATATGCCCCAAGCAGTTGGGGGGTTGTGCAGCTTTATGTGCTCTTTATTAAGCTTTGTGTCTCTTTATTAAGCAATGTTTTACTCACCAAGTGCGGATGTTTGTGCACCTTTTACGTTGTATGATTCCGTTTTTACCTCTTACCTGCAGACTGGCAGTAGGAGGACCTCAAAAAATGCTAAACTCAAAAGGAGCAATGGCATGGCAGTAAGGGGCTTCTATCCCAGTTCTAACCATCAATAATTCCAACACTCTTGCCAGGTTTTCAACCTTTCTTTCCAGCTAGATCTTCATAAATTAGTTTTAACTTGGATTTAAGAGGGCTTCTGGGGCTGAAGGCAAGATCCTAGACTGCAGCACTGCTTCTGAGACTGCAACTGATACATTTTTAGGATCTGTCTCAAGGGGCTAATCACTCCTAGACCAGTGAATGGGGAATACCCATAGGAGGCCTTGTAGCAGGATGAGGTCTGAGAGTTTTCCAGAAGAAGCTAAATGCAGAAGTTGAGAAGTTGTCCCTTTCTGAGAATGGTCTGCCCTTTTCTGTTTCCTTCTGTCTTCTTTCAGAAGTTAATGGAGACCCTTGAGACCAGGGCAGAGGGAAAGGGGAGAGTACACACGCTCTTAGCTTCAATTCTGGGAACAGAGTGGTGACTTCAGTCACTTGGTCAAAATTTTCTGCTGTCATTTACCTGTGCAGACCAGAAGCTGCTCAGAGCTCTGATGGGCAGAAGAATCTGAGCTAAACCTTGCCCATTCAGATCGTGGCTGCTGTTGCTCCTTGGAGCACTGTGAAGTGTCACCCTGTAGAGGCACTTTCTTGCAGGCTGGGAACAATAGCTGTGTGCTGCTTTAAACGCCAGCAGAGAGGCCGTCCCATCCCGTAGTTTGCATTCAGAGTATGACGCATAAACGGGAGACTTGAGACATGGGAAGGAGCGTTTGTAAAGCTAACCAGAGAATCCTGTTCTCCCTCCTGAGAGGAGGTGTAGGTGTGGGAGTCAGAACCCGGGAGCCAGAGGGAAGTCTGGTTAAAATCTGTAACAAAATAGCTGAGACCCTTCTCACGTTAGTCATCAGACTGCAGTTTTTTCTTTCTTCGTTGAAGCATCTTCCAATCAAAATGAAGGGAGTGTTGGGTTGGGGTGGGGGGAGAAGCAAGACAACTAGGAAATTCTTCCCTTCGCTTTTTAAATGAAAACCATCTGCTTCCTTCTGTTCATCTCCAGATGATATCATGGGCCTGAGTAGAAAACTCCCATGAAAATCAAACATCTGGAAGTCTGGTTAAAATTGTCTATAAGGTGCAGTTGAAGAGACTGTCTTGTGAATGTGCCCGGGCAAATATAGTACTACAGATGAGAGAGTTTTTCCTACAAGCCAGTCACATTTTCCAGAGGCCTGTTGAAAGCAGGAGAGAACCTAAGTTCTGGAAGGTAACTTTGACATAGTTTTGTGGTAGAAAAGCTAAAAGTGCAGCTTTTGTGAATCTTTCACTTTCACTTGTTAGGTTGTTAGAGTGCATGCAGCTCTGTGGATTTGTGGATACTTCAAATTGGCATAAATACCTTCGTTTTGTTTTTGCATCTCTTGTTTAGCTCCATGAGAGCCTGAGCTGAGGCAAATGCAGGCTGGAGCTGAAAAGGAGGAGGGGAAAAAAAAAAAGCCTGAGCTCTAAAGTATTTGTGCTGGAAAGTAGCCCAGAGAGAGTAAAGGAGAAGCTTTAATTAGAAGCAGCTGCATAGCTGATGCAGCCCACAGGACATTTTCCCATTTCAAACTCTAGCTTTCAGAAATCATGATTTGAATTAAGTTGTATGTGAAATTTGTTCTTAAAAGATTAAATTCCTGTTGAAGTAGGTTAAGAGACCTCATGTGCTTCCAGAAAGTGCCAGAACAAACTTCTTCTTCCTGTTTCTTTTTCTGAGTGTTAGATGGAAAACTGAGGAGAAACAGTGGCTTTTATTTGGAAAAGATTTGGTTTCCTGTTCTGAGCATGTCATTTGAAGCTGACACAAGCTGCTACAATTTTAAGCTGCTCTGTAGACAAGTGGGGTTTTTTTTCCTCTCCTAAAGAGAACTTGAAAGAGTAGGTTGGGATGAGAGCAGAGCAGGGTGGTGGGAAGCTGAAGTTGCTGTTGAGTTTAATCATATCCTTTAGAAAAGTCTGGACTTAGACTGTGCATTTTTAGTGTTTGCCTCTATTTTTAGAGAAACAATGTGGTGCCCAACATGATTTGGGGGCAAATATTTGCAGTTTTGTCTATGCCAACATTTAGAACTAAATTACTAGTATTTGTGCCTAGAAATGTTGATGACAGGAGACATGGCTGAAAATCTGGACTGTAGGTTTTTTGTTCTTGAACATTTGAAAAGGATTGCACTGAATTGCGGGAGGGGAAAATTGCTTAACTGTGTGACCAAGCACTTCTCCAGAGGAGAACAAAATGGTGGGTCCAAGGTCTGTGTATACCTGACCTGCCATCTTTCCACAGACAGGCATGTTCCCTCTGGCATATTCTGTAAGGCTGTGTCCTTCCAAATATAAAGAGCTGAAGTTAAAAGAGCTTTTGCTGTTCCCTGCTGGAGCGCTCCCTCATGTTTTTCTGATTAGCCTCAGAAGATACCAGAGCAAGCCTGGCCTTGGAGTGCTTTTCGACTTTGTACCAGAACATTTGTGTACAAAATGCCGGGCCATTTGTGGATGATGGTTGTGAGTGTTGTCTCAGAGCACAGATCTCATCTTTCCTTTTAAATCATACCAGCAATTCTCCTAGTCAGTGTTTAGGCTCCCTTCTCCCGGTCATCCAGGGGCAACAGTTAAATGCACTTTCCAGTATCCCTGAGTGTTGGTGGTGATGTATTTTGGTGGTGTTTCTGCTTGTGGATAAAACATGCAATGCTCCTCTAGACTTTATGGTTTGCTCTACGTCCTTTGAATGAAAAAGCACTTTAGGACTCAAGTTCTATGTGTGTTTTGGTTTATTGTGTAGTTGTTGCTGGAGTGGGTGGTGTTGTTATTTACCTGATGAGATGGCCTCAGTTCTGAGTTCTTTGAAATTCTGGTTTGTTGCTCTTTCTCTCATGATAAGGAGAACTGCAAGTGCGTGTCCTGTGCCTCTGGCCTTTAGTCGGAGGAGCCTGGTGCACTGCTGACACTGGGGATTGCTTAGCTGCACAAACCCCTGTCACTGGTGGTGGTGAAACCAGAAGAAATCCCTATGACCAAGTCTTCTAAGGCTTTTGGGAGTGAAGTTCAGTTTATCTTTTCACAATCATCAACTTAAAATATAGATGTCCAGAGACATGATTTAACTGTGGTTACCCAGACGGTCTCTGAGCAGAGCCAGCCAGTGCACCGTGTGCAGGCTTGAATGCCGTGGGAGTCGAGCAGTCCTCCAGCTTCTGGCACAGCTGTCTTTGCTGGGTGCCAGATTTCTGTGTGATCCAGCTCCTACAAAGCCGTGCTGTAGCCCGCTGGCGTTTGGACTGATTTCCAACCTGAATTGAGGAGGGATTTGGGATGTTAAAGGAAGCCTATAGAACTGCTGTGGCTTAGGCCCAGAATACCTGAAGCCTCTTGTGTGATGTGGCTGCGGCTCACACTGACCGACAGCCTTTGGCTCTTACACCAAGGGTGGCACAAGAGGCAGAGGATACTCTGCATTGGTATTGTCTCAGGATTTTCTTTCTGTAACTTTATTAATCCTGCCTTGCCCTGCAAAATCTCTCCTTTCATGTCTGTTCTTGGGTATGAAGTTGAAAGTATTAGGGCATGGTGAAAGGAGCCTAATTTGGGTGTGGGCAATGGTAAATTACAATGATGCACATCTATTATGTGACTTTCCTGCTTTAGACATATGGCTAAAACTACTTAATAAATTTTAACATGAGAAAAAACAGTTGTGGTCATCTAGTAATGACCCCTTGCATAACTTGGATAATAACCTTTCTGAATAGCTTTGTTTGAACTAGCGTGCATACTCTTCCTGAAACAGCCAATCCTGGTGTTCTTTTAAACAAGCATGAGTGATGGAGAAATTCCACTGCAACCTTAAATGCATTGTTCCAGTTGTTTCTCTCCACTGTTGAGAGAATGTGTATGTGTCTGAACATAAAGATATTCTCCAGTTTCTAGTTTGAATTCATCTAGCTTTGACTTTTAAATGCTCGGTTCTGTTATCCCTTTGCCTTCTAGATTGGGAATTATTGTTAAATCTGAATTTCTTTGTGGATCCTTGGAGCTTTTGGTTAACTGTCTCATTCTCTTTTCCCTTTGATAAATAGACTGAGTCACCTGAGTTTTTTATCATGGCTGGAGTTTTCTATTAATTGTTAATGTTGGCTTCTTTGAATTCGTTTCAGCCCTTCCTTCTTAAAGAGTGAACACCAGAATTGATGTAATGGTTGTGCCAAGCATTTATCAGGTGTAACATAATCTCATTTATTCCTACTTGATATTTGCTATTTGTACATATAAAGTATTCCTGGCCGAACTGTCTCGCTACAAACTCATCTGACTGTTAGGAACCCCCAAGGCAAGTATGTAATTGCCAGATCAGTCCCCTGTATTGGGGGGATGCTGATGTGCTTTTTTTCTAGTTGTGTGCTGAAGTGCATTTTGGGTGCTGACTGCCTTCGTGTTACTTTGTGTTACGTGCAGTTCATGTTGTTACTCTCTATCAAGAGCTTGTCTTCTCTCTTACCTGCTTGTTTGACCAGCATTGATGTTTCTGTTGTTAATCATCGATAGAGATGTTGAATAGCGTAGGAACAAAGGCAGATCCCAGTAGGATTCTGTTTAAAACACAGCTTCATGATCATGCTTTGATTTTTTCCGGCAAAATTGTAAAGCCTGTTCAATTAAGTGTGGGGTTTTGTTGTGGTGTGGGGTTTTTCGGTGGTGATTGTTGTTGTTGTTTGTTTGTTTTTGTTTTTATAACCCTCTAATCTACTTGTTTATAACCCTCCAAGTGTATGTACTTTTAAGTAGGTACGGAAAAGGCAGCCTCTTTTACTATGATATTCCTGACTTTGTGTATTTCTTTCTGTTGGAGTTTCATCCCTTTAGATTTGAGTAACTCATTGATTTAATAATTGCACCTATCCTGATGTGGAACAAAGCACATTTAATGTTCACCTCTGATTTTTTTACAGTGAAATATGTGTTCTCCCAGGCTGTGTTTATCTTGGGTTGCTCACCAGTTAAAGCATGTAGCTGTGCACTACAGAAAAAATTGCAAGTGGCCAGTCCAGTATTATTTGGTGTTATTTTTATCCAGCTCATACCCTTGCTGCTTTCTGCTACCTGAAAGAAGCAGAAGGAACTGAGGGTGACACAGGGGTGGGCTTTAGGGCTTTGCAGGCTTGTTTGCCTGGATCCTGTATCTCTGGAAGTTCAGTGGAAAATCTGTGGTACAAAGGCCAGTTAGAAGATGGATTACAGCTGACAAGTATAGTCAGACTGTATTGACATAAGTTTAGGTTAGAGAGAAATAACTGCAATTATTCTGCAGTTGGAGATCTCTGTATAAAATATTGCCCTGGTTGTAGATTGTGTGTGTGTACTCGTTTTTCTGTGGGAGACAGAGGAACAATGACCTTGTCGTTAGGGTACTAGCCAGGGGCGTGGGAGACCTGACTGCAGTGCTTGTGTTGCTATTTGAGTGCAGGCTTCAGCGTGTCACAGTCCCAGATGCACTTATCAACATGAGGATAACAGTATATTCCTGTCTCACGGGAGCGTTGTGGAGAAAGATCTGCTACAGATCTTCAGGCCCCTAGACACACTGCATTTGTACAGTGTTTATAAATATTGTGAAGATGGATAATACCTGCTGTAAATACCTGTTAAATTTCTTGGTTTTCTTCTAAAAAAGGATGCCTGTTAGAATGGGAGTAGGTGCATGGAATTCTCAGCAATTCTTTGACATTTAAGCTTTTACTGAAGTTCTGAAGGGAAGTGCAGGAATAAGGTTCTGCATTTGATACAACTCTGATTGAACGTGGCACTTATTTTGTAACGAGAAATTTCACAATTTGAACTTAAGTTTTCAATGGTCTCATTTGAGACAGTCCCACAGGAAGTCCCTATTTCATCTGTGACGTTAATGTTTAGGTTTGTTAGTGTTACTGTTAATTATGGCAAGTTTCAAGACTTTTGGTGGTCACGGGACTTCATTCCTGGGATCTTCCCAGGACAGCAAGACTTTGGGTGAGTGTGCTGCAATTCATTTCTTCTCTGTTGCAGGTGTCGAGAAGGCTTTCTTGGAGACTACTGTCAGTACAGGAACCCCTGTGAAAGCAATACCTGTAAGAATGGGGGAACTTGTGAAGTTGCCTCCCTGATAGGAAAGCCTACCTGCAAGTGTGCTCCGGGATTCACGGGAGAGGATTGTCAGTACTCGGAATCACACCTCTGCTACGTGTCCCAGCCCTGTCTGAACGGGGGAACTTGTCATCCCCACAGCCAGGAGACGTACGAGTGCATCTGTCCTCCAGGTTACACAGGTGGGCTTCTGCGTCCGTACGTCCAAACTCCCTCCTCTGTGAATTGCTTCATTCTGGAATGTTCTGGGGCAGTTGTAATATGCTCTCAGATTTTCTAACTCCAGCACAGGAAATGAGAGGAAGTCTAAATGACTTCATGACCAAAAAAAGCAAAGGGGAATAGGGAATCAAACTCCCTACCCTTTACACGTCAGCAGAAAAACATTTGAATCTTGTGGGGTTGTCCACATGGGAAAACTGAGTGCAGAAGATACTCTGGAGTAGGCTGTTGCACTTTGAATTCAGAGTCTAGTTTCTTGAAGAAAAAAAAAAAGGCAGCAAATTTGGCCAGCAGATTTTCTATGGGAAAACTATAATTGGATGCCTGAGGGGAAGCATGGAAACTTATTCTTTTCTCTCTTGAAGGGATTGTAGAAGAAGTGACTGGTCATGAGTTATTTTTATTAATCACAACATTCTATATCTTGTTTCTACGCTGTAAATAACTTCATCCTGTAGCCACAAATGAATTTTTGTTTCAAATAGAATGCTATAAAACAGTGTTTCAAATATTACTGTAAAGTACTGTAAAACGCAGACATCAGTTTTCCTCTAATAATGTAAAGATTTAATATGCTAATAATTTTGAGGTAGCATAAAAGAAATACTAATTTCCACAGAAACAACTTTATATTAATCTGTCTTGATTTCCTACAGGAAAGGATTGCCAGTGGATTGATGCCTGCACATCTCAACCTTGTGCCAATGGAAGTACATGTACTGTATCTGGAAATAAGTTCTCCTGCATCTGTCTGTCTGGCTACACTGGCCAGAAGTGTGAGATAGATGTGAATGAATGTGCCACACCAGGGCTTTGTCAGCATGGTGGGACCTGTGTCAATTTGCCCGGTTCCTACCGCTGCCAGTGCAAGCCAGGCTACACAGGGCACCGCTGTGAGAGCGTGTATGTGCCATGTTCCCCGTCGCCCTGCATGAATGGAGGGACCTGTCATCAAACAAGTGACTTCACCTTTGAGTGCAACTGTCTGCCAGGTAAACCACGATGCTTCGAAGCACTTGGTTTTGTAGTCTCGTCACTGAGTGTGGTCTTCTGAAAGCTTCTCTTGATGATTCTGTGTGGTGTGTGTGTGTGATGTAAGGTGGAAGGGAGAAAGCTCAACAAGGTCTGCTAGGATGTTAATTTCTGAGTGTTAGGATTTCAGTAAATGGAAGGGAGAGAAAAGGAAAGTGGTTAGAAATGACAGATTTACTTGGAACCCACTTGGAAGTAGCGAATCAAATAGGTAAGAACTACGAGGTTGATTCAAGGACTTTAGGATGCTATCTCCTGATGCCATTTGAAGTGCGAAATTCCTCGAACATACACATCTACAGATACGTAGTCTTGTGTCAGTAAAGGCCACAGTTAACTTAAGTGCTTGAATGAAGATGAATGTGTCTTTCTCCTTCTCCATCTTTACCCCTAAACACATTAGTGTCTTCCTTTTTTCTTCTGCAGTTCCTCCAAATCTAACAAGATATCATTTGACTCACCACACCCTTTTTGCCTCCAGATGAATCGATTGCTTGTTTCCTGATGCAGTTAGCTGCCCTGAGTTCATCCACAGCAGGGGTGATATGCTTGCACAGGATCACTGGCTGTATTGGTTTTGTGTGTCAAGCTGGGCTCTGGTCACCAAGGCACCTGTCTCTACACGTGACCTTATGTCACCTGGTTGGAGCCGTGGTGGTCTCGTCCCTCTTGCTTCTTACTGTCCACTTGTACTGCTCTGTGGTCAAGTATGGCAAGTTGTCTTTGCATATCAGAGTATTTTTAGGCTGATATTTTTTTACTGAGTAATTCAACTCCATGGGAAACTGATGTTTGGAAAGGCTTTTGACTAGACTTCCTACTTAAGTGTATTGCAGTCTGGCATACAAGCACTTGGTGTGTGGTAATCTGGAAAAGTAAACTCTCTCCCATTAAGCATTTCTCTGTTATTTGTGTGAAAGATGTAGCTGCCATACACTGTTTAGGATGAATATAGAGTGACTGTGTTCTCATGAGGATCATCTGGAGTCACAGGTATGTGTGGAAACGGCATTTAACACTTGTGAAAAATGCCCTCTTTTTGGAGACCTTTATCTTGAGGTGTTGGCTCAAATGCCAGCCTTAACTGGTGGCTGCAAACAACATCCTGGGTTGTCTGAGCAAGCATGTGACTTTGAAGAATTTAGCAAAGTCAATCTTAAAATAGAAGGATGGATCTTTATTTTTTAAAGCAATTATTTCTAACTATTCTTGAAGCAAGAGTGCTTTGAAAATGCTGTGTCCTAGCTAACAGCTGCTCTCGAGGAATTTATTGCTTTTTTGCTTTGCATCTTTTTAAAATGAAATTATAAGCCAAGTATCTCTGGGTTAACAATCATGATCAGAATTTTATGAAAGTCAGATCTGTTTAGCCAGGTCAGGGTCTCGTACAGGAACAGTGTAGTGGGGGGAAGAACACAGGAAGATGAAGTTGGAAGGACTTGATGCTCTAAAGCTGAAAGACAGTTTGCTTTCATGATTCTCTTACAGGGACACGAGACTGAGTAGGAGCAGATTTTCCCTTAGACAAGTGTGTGGGCTGGCTGAACTACGGTCAGGAAATGAAAATGAGATTGCTATAGTAACAGCTACACACCTACACTGCTCACACATTTTGGATTATTAGCTGCTTTTTTTGACTTGTTACACAATGTGTATAGTGAGGCTGAGTTATTGCAGCTTTGAGAGCCTTCACTTTTCTATTTCCTGTATTTGTTTAAGTTGGCCATGCTGTTTTGCTAGCTTGATTTTTAAAACTAATCATTTGAAAAACAGCAAAAAAAGGGAGCTGTTGGAGAGGCCCAAATACTTACATTAAACTCTGATAAAGGCAAGGCACCCAGCCATTTCTTCTCCCTTAGTGCAAAGCAAATTTCTGAAGTGTTGGAAAAGGTTCTGTCTGGGAAGGAAAGGTCAACAGAAAGAGAAGAGAAATGGTGGCCTGTCACGCCTAGGGAGGATGTGAACAAGGCCTGCTTCTCTGGAAAGAGTGCCAAGATTATGGACTAGAAATTCCTCTTTAGCCTCCTCTCTGAATTGGAGCAATGCTGATGATACTGTGACTATAAATGGAATTGCTGTAGCCCTTCTCAACTGCCTGAAGATGTTGCCATGGCTCAGCATTATGGCCACAGAGGCAGGAGGCAGTTACATCTTGAACTGCTGGAGTGTTTTTTGTATATGATTTTGCATCTTGTGACCTGTAAAACTACCTTGAAGAAACTGCTCTAGCATCAATTTAGGCATAATAAAGCTATTCCTGGACTGACCCGGAAATGGGTTCTTGTTTTATGTGGATGTTTTCTTCTTAGCTTTTCAGTGAATTAATTTTTTTTTGTAAATGCAGATACATGAGAACAAGAGCTTGAAAATGCAGGAAAAACCTAGAACTTGGAGTTACATATTACAGCAGCTTTTTCTACTGTGACATAAGTACTGTTTGTGTACAGTGTAGTCCAGCTGCTATTTTAAATTCTCAGGTTCCCATGTCACTTGTGGATGTACACAAACAAATCCTGCATTAAGTAATTCATGAAATCACGTGTGTTAAGTCAGCATTTGGTGTCAAGTGTAAAGTAAAGAGTTACATATACTGTCAGTATTGCATCTGTCTGAAAGGTAACCTCGTATTTTCTATCTGTCTGGTGTAATCATTTTTCTTCTGGGCTTTGTTGATTTAGGTAGGAACAGGATTGTAGACAAGTGAGCATGTTTGGTCAAATGTAACAGAGTAGTAGTAAAAAAAATATTTCCTTGAAAGAGACTTAACCTGAAGCATTAGCAACTCCTTTAAATATAAGAATGAACTTGTAGTTATAAATATTTGACAAAAAAGGAGTTCATTTGGCAACTAACCTTTCATGGAATGTTAAACAAGTCAATAGAGGAAGTTCTTAGCTGGGAAAGTGATTATTCATTGTTATCCATCAAAATAATTACCCATTAACTAAGATAAGGACCCTAGGGAATTCCAAGGGCTTGTTCAGGAAATGATCTGTCAGGCGGGAGCAGGCTGTTTATGAGAGCTGGAACACTTCCTGGGAAGAGGAAGTAACCTCACGCCGGTTCCTTGCGGAGTGTCCCGCTGTGCTGCACGGTGAGCATCACAAATGGGGTCTAACACATACTGCATTTCCATGGTGAGAAGGTTCTGATTGCTAGGATTTGGAGATGAGCACTTTCCTCTAGGCCATGAGGTTCTCCATGGCAGCAGCCTTTTGGGGTACCAGATGGTGTGTGTGCCCTTCTGCTTCGGATGATCTGGATCTTACCTGGAGTAGCTCAGCTTAGTTTTGGCACTCTACATCCCTAATATCCCTTCAACAGGCTCTAAGTCTTGCAGTAACTAGACATTTTCAGTCAGGCATAATTTCTTGCCCCCATTACTAATTGGTCCTGCAGAAAGTCCGAGGTCTAAGTAATAGGTTGAAATAAACCTAAGGAGTAAGATTTGAAGGGAGTTGGACCTGGTGCTTTGGAATGGGGTGGAGATTTCAAATGACATAGCAATGAAGTTATCTGCTTGTGTCAGTCTGTGTACTAGGGAATGAACAACATGCTGTTAGCTGTGGGAATGCTTTCCCCCTTGAGGTTCTCATTCCTTAGTTTGATGTTGTTGGAGATACGGAGCAAAAGCCAGGATACGTATTGCAAACTATTCTTGTGCAGGGAGAAAGCAAAGGACAACATGTGAGTCCCAGCACAGGAGGGAACAGGAAACAGAGTCAGGTGTCCAAATACATCAAAACAGTGAACTCTGTGGCTTTCTGGAAAAGAATCAGGTTATGTAACTGCAAAATTAGACCCCGGTACCCTGCTAGAGAAAAGCTTGTATATCTCAGAGCAGCTTTATGCCTGTTGTGGTCAGATGTGTGTGTTGGCCCAGGCAACCGTGACTCTAAAGGAGTGATTTTTAAGAAAGAAATCTAAACTTCACTAGGACAGTTTTATTTACAAATTAGGCAGATTGCAATATTACAGTGTAAGTGGGACTTGAAGGGAACACAAAAGTCATCCTTTACAGCTTTTAGTTGTTCTGAAACTAAGCCAAAGTTGTTCTTCAGAGCAAGACAAATTTAAAGTGAATTCAGCAGTTGGGAAGTGACCAAAAAAAGAAACCTGTATTTTCTTCAGCTGAGCACTCAAAATAGTCTCATCTTCACCGTTTCAACCCTTCCTTATTCCCTTTCCCTTGGAGATATCCTTTGACTGAGCACACTTGGCTATGTGTCATTTCTCTTGAACCTTTTACGATATCACTTTTTTTTGCAAGCTCTTTTCCTTGTCTCAATTCTACTGTCACTAGTGGTATCCTCCGGCTTTTCTTCATATAGGCACAAGATGCCTGAGGACCAGCTTTTACGTGGTAGTATAACTGGTTAAAATGTGAAAATATATAGTGACTTGATGAGGTTTTAGTATTGGCATGACTTCCATACTTTACTGTTTTGCTAAATCATTGGACCACTTTAAATTTGTGTCAAGTACAGTAAAGTTTGGTTTTCTATAAATGCTTGCTGTCAGGAGTTCCTTTACTAAAAAGTAGGGTTGGCCTTCATATTGTCTGAACTGAAGGGATAAGAACTTAAACCTTTTGCCTTTGTGGTTCTGGGTGTATTTCCATGCTGATCACATGCTGGTGTGAGTGCGATCTGTGATCAGTGGGATGATTCCTCTTAAGTTGAAACGCAAGCTGATAGGACACCCCTGTGTTTTCCAGCTGACACTTTGCTCATGTTTGGTAGTTTTATACGTAGGTGGTTTTAAACATAGGGATCTGATACTAATTGTATCTTTGGTAGTTGTTCCTCAGTGGCTTTTGCCAGGAAGGTGCTGCTGTAATGATTAGGATTCAGGCTAACACTGTTATTATTTCTCATAGTTTTAAGCTTCCCTACTGTGATGAAATTTCTAGGATCCTGGGTGGAGATTGGAAGGGCTTTGCAGGGAGAGAGTAATATTGAAGGTAATTTAGTTTTGGTTGGTTTTTTTTAATGTTGCTGATGGATACTAATACACAACTTGGCAGCAGCACTTCTCACTTCTGACTCTTCCCTGTAGAGCTGGAGATATTCAAGAGATGGGAATCCACACAAATCACCTTAAGTCTCTTCAGAGTAGCAGGAGTCTGGAGAAGCTGCCTCGGCTTTGTAGTCTCAGTTTCATCTGCCACACAGCACGATCTGCATTGGACCAGATGTTGCTTAGAGGGTCTGTGTGACTTGACACAGATGTTATGGAAGTGTCTGGAACAGGGCATCAAAAGTAGAGCGGTTAAAGCATAATTTTGGATGAGAGAACTGTGTCATGTTAATACTACATTCCAAAGCAGTGAAGAGGCAGAGCTGGTGTTCTAAATTAACATGTGTGTTCTGGAATCATTTACTTCATCCACATTAGAATGCATCCACTTGTGCTTTGATAAATAGCTCTCTCATCTAGCAGAAATGGCAGGTTTATTTAATGAAGCTTGAAATAAATCAGCAGGAGAAGTCAAGGGAATATTGATCACTCACAGTTCCCCTTCCCTAATGTCCCCACTTCTTGGAAAAGCAGAAGGAGATCTGGGAAGGATATTTTGTCAGTGTGGCTATGTTCATTAGGAGCCTGGATTTTCTTTGGGGAAGGGTATCTGATTTCTTCTGCTTTTCAGTCAGGGCTTAACTTAGTGTGTAAGCATTGCTTGGGTGGTGGCTGATTGGTTTGACTGACTTGTCTAACACTGAAGAGGGCCAGATCAGAACTTTAGAAGCTCTTTTTCAAAGCATGAAAGATCTTTCTTTAACGTAGCCAAGGCAGACTCTACTGAGGTATTCATGAGCTGAATGCCAGGCACTTCTTTGCCATGGGAAAACCTTGTCCTGGCTGATGCTCTAACTGCTGCTTGGTGGGCAGTGACAAGCTTATCTTATTGTAAACTGTCTTGGTCTTCACTCTGTTTGCTTTGAATGACAGTGCTCCTTAGTCACTTAAAGAGAAAATCTCCATGTCTTTTTGGTTGTGAGAACACATTTGGCCATCTACCCACGGTAGTAGTGTTTTAACTGTGTCATCTGACCTGCATGCTGTCAGCAAAGGCATTCCACAAAGTCTGTTTGACGTGCTGTGTGGAGGTTCCTCAGGATTAGGTTAACAGGGCAAATGTTTAAGAAGCAAAAAGGAGGGGAAACTGCATGAAGGGTGAATTCTCTTCAAAAGAGGTTGGAATCCCATTTCATTCTGCGGTGTTTCTGCTTTGTCCAGGTTTTGAGGGAAGCGTCTGTGGACACAACGTTGACGACTGCCCGAATCACAAGTGCCTGAACGGGGGTATCTGTGTGGATGGTGTGAACACGTACAATTGCCGCTGCCCTCCGCAGTGGACGGGTATGTACCATGGGGAACAAATCCTGGGCTTGTCATCTTCACCAACACACAGCAGGAGTTGTGCACAGCTGAGTGCAGAGCACAGCTGTGCTGGCTGCTGCAGGCTGGAGGGGGCAGATGCCAGTGCAACTCTTTAAAAAAAACTCTTTGCATCAAAGCTGCCACAGTGGAGGGCAATTTCCCACTGCAGTATTCCAGAGCTATGTGCACATGGATTTGACAGATGGGTGCTGTGGTTCATGAGCTGCAACACAGAGCTGCACTTCATGTATGGATTACTTTGTAAGGGAATATATGTTTTCCAAAAGTACCAAACACGGCTTTGCTGTTACAGGTGTATGCATATAGCAGTGCTTTGCTGATACATTTGAGACCTGGGATATTTGTAACCTGGGATAGTGATCGTGTAGATAATAGTAATGCTGCTGAGGAACGGGGCTTATCTGAAAGGAGGCATAGGTTGGGGAAAGAGCGGGAGGTGTATGTATGGGAAGTTTATGGTTTTGCTACTAGTATTTGCCTGCTTGACTGATTTTTATCTGAAGTTCTCTGACTAGCAAAGCTACTTTTGCTTCATAAATTAGTCTGTTTGTCTGTAGGGGAAAAAAGTGTGAATTTCAAGAAAGTGTTATGCATGATGTAAGGAAGGAGCTTACAGGAAACTGTGTCATATGTAGTTGCAAAATGTCTCCATCCCTCAAAAATAAACAAATACCTCCGGCTGTGGGGTGAGTTTCTTTGAGTCATACTAGCCATTCTTAGCTGGCAGAGTTTTTCAGTTGAGTATGGTTTTGCCCTTCTTTCAATATCATAGGTAAAAAAACAGACCTAAAACTGGCTTTAAAAGAGCTTTTTTCCTCAGAGAACATTCATTCTCTGCAAACAGTTTGTCACTAACTGCAAAGGAGGCTACCAGTTAAGAACACTTGTTAGCTTAAAAAAATCTAAAATGAAAACCACATAGAAGAGTGAATTGCACTACAGGTTGCATAGCTGTGTGAAACTAGGTGTAAATAGGAGAGAATGAGTCCTCTCATCAATGATCAAGTGTCCTTGCTTCTATACTGCTTCTCTATGTCCTTAAAGCATACAGAAAGTGAAACCTGTAAAGGAAAACATGAAGAGAGCTTGGGTGTGGAAACAAAAAAGCCCTTAGTGACCCCTCAAATCTTGCCCCATGCCTCAAAAATAGTAAAGCTTGTTATGACTTCTAGAATTGTCAATAGCAGGTTAATCTCAGGCTTATTCCCAAGCATAGAGGATATGATGTACGAGTGTATAATCTACAAGGAGTTATTTTGGCATTGTAAATTTAGCTTGGCTTACAGGATTTGGGTGGATGTCTCCTGTCAGCTAAGGATGACTTCTGCGACTCACCTGGAAAAGACCTTGGTGGTAATAGGCTGTGGTTGTTTGGTTTTGTGGTAGATTGTCTCTGATCAACCGCTGAAGTTCTTTGCAATGCAGTTGTGGTGGTTCCACAACTGAACCTTTTATGGGCTCTGACTAGCATTGGGAAAAATTGTTGCACCTGTGTTGTGGCCTAGTCTTGTGTTGTCTGTCTTCTGTGTGGACAGTTTCTCCACAAAACCAAAAACTTGGATGCTTCTCTCCAGTGAAACCCTGGAAAGGAAGAAGAACTCCCCAAGCCTTATGTTCCCATGGCTTTTTAACACCATTTAATGGGACAAGCTTCTGAAAATTTCCTTCATTTGTGGTGCAGCTTAAGGTTATCAGTGCAGCAGTGGTTTTAGATGTTGGTTTCTCAAGGTCATTATGTTTTGAGACTTAGGTCAGTTTAGAAATAAAAATGATCTCACAATTTAGGCAGCAGCTTGGCTGTTTCAACAATGAAGGTTAGAGCCTTTGGGGAACTGAACTGTCTTGTCTGAAATGCACAGTGCCGGTTTATGCGACTCTTCTCTGCCATCTTGGTAGTGTTTTCTTGAAAGAAACTTTTTTCTCTGAATGGGCTTCAATTCCTTTCCTGTGTCTTCAAATAGAGACCAAGGAGGTGCAGGAGAACAGTACATGCCCAGCTTGGAGACATGAGGAGTGACACTGAAGTAGGACATGAAAGAGGAAGGGTGGATGAAGGATTTCTGGAATAGTTTGGAGACAAACATGTCTTTTTTTCAATATTAAATTGCAGTTGATGGTGACAGCAGTAAACTACAATAAAACATTAGTTATTCAGCAGTAAGGAAATGCATAAGTGCTGGTCCATCCTTTGCACAAAGAGGGTTTATAAAATCATCTCTAAGGTAAGTGAAGAGGGGAGAGCTGAGCAAACAACACTTTTGGAGTCTGTACTGATAAATGTTGTAGCCCAACAGTGTCAAATCATGAGAATGAGCACTTCAGGAAATCAAGAGCATCCAGTGAGACCTTGAGGCTAGAGGACATTGTGTACTTCTCAAAAATTAAAAAAAGGCACAAATATGCATGTCTGTAAGTAAACGTCCGCCAAAAGTGAAAGGATGTTAAATTTTCTAAAAATACCTACCAGTGTTGATGCGCTGTCTTCGTAACAGTCCCTTCTTTCAAATGCTTGTCAGCTAATCTTGGGGACGTTTAAGTTTGTTCTTTTGCAGTTTTAGTCTTTATTTAATTTATGCTGTGAGTGATACTCTATTGTTTTTGTTAAAGTAGTTTGTGCTTCATGACAGAGAGAAACCAGTCCCATTCCTTGCTAGAAAAATCAAGAAGCTGTACTTGCATCCAATGAAGAAATGTTTTGTGTAAAGTAATATTGAAGCATCCTTTACTGAAACAGAATCTGTCCCAGTTCCTTTTGGTAACCATCTGCCTCTTGTAATTTTCCCTGACAGGTGGTAGGCTGGGCTACATAGCTATACATTTTTTTAAAAAGTACTTTTTTTCTACTTGTACCTACTGTTTGTGTTTAGTCTTATTTCCTGCTCCTCAAACAGAGCCTACTGCTCCTTTTTTGTTGAAGTGCCTGCCTTGTCATTCTCATTTTGCTACTTTTTCCGGACAGATAAAATCTTGTCTTTTAAAAACAATGATGAGAAATTCCTGCTGTCACTAATCTTTTTGTCACCTTCAGAGTTCTAGTATTTCATATGGTTAGAGTGATCATCAACCTCATAAATTTGTAACTGACAAGACACTCTTGGATGTTTGGGTGAAACTTGCCCAGGTCTTTCCTGTTGCTGAATGTTAACTATAAACTGTTTGTTGTTTTAAGGATGGCTTTATCTCGTCCCAGGATAAATCCTTTGTTAGAACCAGTGTTTGTTGGGTCCTTTCCAAGTACGG
>VYZS01030046.1:0-27928 GCA_013400695.1 Neodrepanis coruscans | reverse complement strand
CTACCTATGACAAGGATTTTTCTCAAAATTTTCTTGGATTTGACAGGTTCAAAATAAGGTTTTCTAAAAGTCTCACCTAGCATTTTGAAATTTGCTGATTANCCATAGAATCATAGAACAGTTTGGATTGGAAAGGACCCTAAAGATCATCCAAATCCAACCTCCCTTGCCATGGGCAGGGACACCTTCCACCAGAAAAAACTGCTCCAAACCCCACCCAGCCTGGCTTGGACACTTCCAGGGATGGGGCAGCCACAGCTTTTCTGAGCAACCTCTATCAGGGCCTCACCACCCTCACAGGCAAGAATTTTTTCCTAATATCACATCTAACCCTGTCCTCTGGCAGTGGGAAGCCATTCCCCCTTGTCCTTGTCCTGTCACTCCAAGCTCTTGTAAATAGTCCTGCTCCCTCCCACTTGGAGTTCCTTTAGGCTTCTGGGTTGTATCATCTTCTCATCTTCATCATCAAGCTTCTCATCTACAACACTCCCAAATCCTTCTCAGCAGGACTGTTCTCAATCTATTCTCTGTCCAGTCTGTATTTGAGCTTGAGATTGAACCAATGCACTTGCAGGATCCTTTTATTTTATTAATTTTTTTCACTCTCTTGCAGGGCTTTTCACAAAAGCCCATATAGAACATGTTGGATTTTATAAGAGTTCCCTTTGCATTTGGAAATAACTTTTGCCACTGGAGGAAAATGTGAATGACTGGGAAATATCAGCCTGTGTCCCATGTGCTGATAGACCCTCTCCTCCCTCTGCTGGCCCTCACAATAATGTACAAAATTTCATTCCTAAAAATGCTATTTTTCCTTTGCTTTGAAAGCTGAATTTCTGCCGTGAAATAATTTGAGGAAAGTTTGGGCTGATGAAAATGATGGAAAATACAGAAAATTTCAGCCAGCCCAAATCTTTAGGGTTTTTTTAATTACCAGAATCTCTTGACTAATTATTCAAGTTTCATGGAGATTTTTATCTTGGTGTCCATGCATACACAGACATCTGGAGTGGAGCTCAAGGAGCCTCAACTCAACCCCTCTGTTCTGTCAGAAACTACACCAGAACCTCCTCCTTTTACAGCTTCTCCCATCCCACCAGACTCGCTTTTGCAATTTATATTCCTTAAAAGATGTGTGAATTCCCTGAAAAGGGGCAGTGAAGCTCTCTGTGCTGTAGACTCTGACAGTGCCCAGCTCTGTGCCTCAGTTCCCCCTGCCTGACTGTGCCATTTCCCCCCTCTTCCAAAGCCTGGCTGAGGCAGAGCTGTGGATCAGTGCCATTTGGCTGAGGGTCAATCCAGAGAAGGCAGAAGCCGTGGTGCTTGGCAGAAGGAGACAGTCTTGAAGAATTGGAAAAGAGTGCCTGCTCTGTCTATTAAAAGACATCCTTTTCTCTCCAAGTCATTTGTGAATGGATGCAGCCCCACTCCTGAACACCCCAACAGCAGCAACGTCTTGAAACGCTCTTTCAGCTTGGTCTGCCCAAGAGATCTCTTTTCTGCAGGACCTTCATGTGGTTATCTTTGTCTCTGCCGTTTCAAGGCTAATCTAAGGATGCAGGCCCTACCTTGGGCTACCCTGGAAGGCTGCTTGGAAGCCTTGTCTAGCACAGCAGAGCACAGCTGCCCATCTTCTGAGCAAGGCAAACTGGCAGGAGCATATCACACCTGTGCTCCATGCTCTGAACTGGCTGCCAAGTCACTGCTGGGCAGCATCCAAGACTGGTTAAATATCGATAAAGCCGGAAATGAACTAAGCTCTGACCAGATCCAAGTCTGCTTTTCTGCCTTGCCGAGTCACAACACCTGAAATACCATCTGAGCCCAGATCCATGTCCACACGACTGATGCCCTGCTTGACTAAGGATTTCCATTAGCAGCCCATTGCTTTGTGGGGCCTGAACCCAAAGCCTGGGAAGTCAAATCCAGTTGTCCCATGAATAAAGTTGGGAATGCCATCTATTATGTTGAGAGGAGGAAGCAGGAGCAGAAGAAAAAAAAGAGAAGGGTGAATGCTTATCTTGGTGTCCCAGGAAAGCTGTGATTGCCCCAGCCCTGGAATTATTCAAGGCCAGGTTGGACAGGGCTTGGAGTGACCTAATCTAGTGGATGGTGTCCCTGCCCATGGCAACGGAGCTGGAACTAGATCAGCTTTAAGGTCCTTTCCAACCCAAACCATCCTGTGATTCTATAAACTTTGAGCTAGACTTCTTCATCAATAGAAGAAGGAAAAAGATTTGAGAGACTACAAGAATGGAAGGTGAGGGTTTGGCTTTTTTGTCCTGTTTTGCTAACATGGGGCAGCTAGTTTCCTCTCTTGTGCAGAAAACACTAGTAGTAGAGGACACCTGAGAGTTGTGACTTAGTGTATTTGTTCTCAGTGATGATGTGCAGCACCCTGTGGGGTTAAAGCATGCAAAAAATCCACACATGACTACCTCCAAATCATTGTACTGGACATATCATCACTAGGCAGAGACAAATCTTGGTGGACTCCCACCTTGGAGAGATGCAGGGGGGGCCAAAAAATGCTGTAAGTGTAGTTCACTCCCTGGCCATATTTCAGAGGCCAAAGAACAATCTCCATTGTTCACTGACCTGATGAGCTTTGTCTTCTCACTCTCTGCTGTGCACAGGCTGTGCAAAGCTCCGTCCAGTCCCTTTGAGTGCCTGTGACACCATCATGGACGTGCTTTTTTATAGCTCAATCACTGTGTAGTACTTTAAGACTCTACAAATTGCAGTCCTGAAATGAACTAAAACACATTATTTTATCCCAATATCTTGTCACTGGTAAAGGCTATAGATTCTAAGGCCAGGCCAGGCATACAGTGAAAAATCCTCTACATGTTGCTCCAGTTTCCAGATACCTGCAGCTCAGAGACTTCCCAAAACAGAAACAGAATCTTTATAATTTGGGTGGATTTTTCTTCCATTGGTTTGTTTAGGAGCCTTTTGATTTAAATTTTCAGCATCCAAAACTTTCTTTGGTAATAAATTCCGCAGCTCAACAGCAACAAAAGTGACATCTTTTTTCATTGTTTGGAATCTCTCAGATAATCATTTTTGTTGATATTCCCATGAGACAGTGCATCCTCATTCCTGGTCACCTTCTCCATCCCTCTTTTGATATTATAGACTGTTGTAATACACAGCTTCAATCTTATCTTTTTTGACCTGTGAAGGTTTTGTCAGTTTAGGATTCCTTCTGTGGAAGCCATTCCTCCAGCAAATGTTATCACCCACCTCTCCATCCTTTTTTTTTAGATCTGAATCTCTGCCTGACATGGTGAGATGAAAATTGCATGTGATGCTTAGGACATTAGGCACCCCCTCAACAGGGATCTTTACACACAAGGTATTTTCTGGCTCCCTTACCAGGGGCACCTGTGGCGTGTGTGAGAAAATCTGCCTCACTGTCACAAGCCAGCCTCATAAAAGGAACATCCCAGAACTAGTGACTGTCCCTACAGCAGCAGCCACAACCAGAACGGGGATGTAGGGATGTCAGTCTGCAGAGAGTTTGAAAGGATGAGGGGAAAAAATGTCAATAACATAGAGGTACTTGGGTTCAGCTCTTTGGGCACCCTCAAAAAATCCAGGTATTCCCTGTAACTCAGAAATTCTTATAAAAGCAGCTCATTCCATCACACAGGCTGTTGAGAATTTCATGCATGCACTGGAAAAAAAAAAAAATCATGATTGCTAAACGCTCCATTTTCTTTTCAAGACACTGTGCTAGTCTGAAGTGGTGTATGTATACATTTCAGGCAAATGTGTACTTTGTCTTCAAATGAACAGCTTTCAAAATGATCTTTGGTTAAGCTCCCTTTTATTTTTATCTTTTATTCGCCTACAATGCCAGCTGAGGTTACCCATCTCCCGACAGCTACCAAATGGACTCGTAATTGTAAGGCTCGGTGATTTAATTAGACTCATTCTAAACACTCACATTTTTATCAATTAGTTAATGGGCTAAAGAGAGTCTTATTGTTGGAGCCAGGTCATTTGGAAGCTGGAGCCTTCGTGAGGGCAAGAAGCTGAAGAACAACAGCGTTAATATCTGTAATTAACCTCACGAGTCCTGGTTTGTTCAATTAGGACTGAACCCCCTCTCCATCCATATGCCTTTCGTCAGATGGGCTTTTAATTTGAAATAATTGTTACAGAAAAAAATCAACAAATAATAGCTTCCTTTTTTTTCTTTTTTTTTTTTTTCCCAAATGCAGACACATATAAAAACAAAAAGCACAATCTTGACACACGTGCCTGTGAGCTATTTATTAATGCCTAGTTAATTCATGGCTCCCGTATAAATAATCATTCTAGGTTTTTAAAGATTAACAAAGCTCTTGGTAACAGATATTGTGGGATCTTTTCAAATTGATCCTCATCTTGTAATATGTATCTGTGTCTTTTTTAATGCTGCCTTTTCTACTACCAAAAAAAAGAAAGTTTGGGCTTTGATTACTTTTTGCAATTTGTTGCATGTGATTTCTGTGCTTTGGAGCATCTGATACATCTGGTAGTTGTTTTTTTTTCCTGAGGACGAGCTGTCTTGTTTAAATACATCTGTTACAAATTAAAAAAGAGAAATACAGAACAGTCTATGAACATTATTACAGAAGTACTGCAGGTTCAACATGCCTCTCTATGTGTATATATTTAAATACAAATATTTATCTGTGATGGTTAATTAGTCAGTTACTCTGTAAATATTTAAATGTATATGTTTCTAAATGAGCGTATGTATTTATATTTGCATATAAATGTGAAGATCAAGCTTTGCTTAGTGTGTGCACATGATTTTTCTACCTTTAAAAATTCAATTATTCATTTTTATTTAGAGATATTATATATATATTTCGGGCAGTATGTCTATACAAATATATCTATATAAACATAAAAGCCCACTTTCATGGCTTGCTGAGACAATAGGCACTCTGTGTGTCCTTAATCTAGTATATAATGTATACACAGTAAACATGCCCTTAACACTTGCTCCCATGTTTTCATTCTCTGCAACTTATTCATCTTTATTCCAATTGCCATCTACAGAAAAATCCCAGGACAGACACACAGATGATTTTTTTTAAGCTGCCTTTGAATTCTCTCAGTCAAAAGAGAACAAAATTAATTAGAAAGATTTAAGGATGGGCGTGATCACATCAGTACAAGGCATTTAAAAGAGGGTCGGAGGTAGGTAAGTAGATACTAAAAATACCTCCTGGATTACGTTAGGTCCTCAGTCATAGGCATTAATTGCATATTGCTTCTACAGAGAAATATCTTTGCCCAGCCAACACACCCACACCTGCTCAGTTTTATATCCAGACACTGAATTCCACTGAATTCACAGGGTTGTGCAGTTGCATAGTGGGGAGACTGGTGCTGTCAGCAGCATCACTGGATTTTTCCATGGTTAGGATTTCCCATAAGAGGGAGGAATTCACCCTGAAAATGGGGTGCATACCTTGGACCAGCTATTCAGGAGGCCTGAAACCCAAGCCCAGACAACACAGAGGTGCTTCTGAGCCCCTACTATAATTCCAGACCCCAAACTCCAGCCTCCATGGAATCCTGGGGGCACATGGGCCACTGCACAGCGTGACCACAGCCACCAGCCCAGCCCTGCTGCCACCCTGGAAAGCCCAGGCTCAGACCCAGGAAGGATCGAGCCCTCTCCAGCACAACCACTCCCATCACAAAGCACGGCGGGTTCAACAATAATTGGTCCCAAATTAAGTAGGATTAAATAACAGAAATGTAACATAGCATAAATGCCAAGAAACCAGGCCTTCTTTTTTACACAGTTATCATTTTTTTTAACAACGCCAAATAAAGAGGCAAATTGTTGTGTAAAAATACGCGAAAATAATAGTGGTCCTGGAAAGAATGTTTTTCTTCTCTCTGGCTGCTACAAAAACAGTTGACTACTGAGAAGCAAAGAGCAAATTTACAAGAAAGGGCACAGCACAACAGCAGCGGGGACTGTTAGGGGGAACGGTAGGTGCTTTGTTATTTAAGGAACTTCACTGTAATTTTAAAGCGTTATTTATAATAGTAATAATGCCAGCCAACTTGTTCCTCCCGTTTAACTTAATACACAACCAGCCTAAATAAAAGACTACAAAAGCAGCTGGGAACAGTACAGTTTCCTACTGTAATTGTGTGTACGTATCTGAACATCTGATGAGCCCCGGTCTACGTTTCCTTATTGTTATGGTCCACAATTATACCCGTGCATGCGCCGCAGAGATGGTGCTCTGCTGAGCTGCATAAATGCAGCCTTTGTTTCCTTAATTATTAGGCAGACAGTTCATTCTGTCCCATGTCCAAGTTCCAGACAGGTGGAATAAGGAGGTGGCATCTGTCTTAATATTGAATGCCACGCTTCCCCCATCTGCTGTAATAACAGTGCGGGGCTGCTTGGCTTCAGTTATTCCATTCTGCACACAACCAGGCAGCCATATGCCCTTGTGTGCCGCACGTGCCACCGGAGCTGCCGGCCCGGCGATGCCGCGGCGAGTGGGAAGGAGCCTCGGCGCGGGGCTGAGGTCAGGCACGTGCTGGAGTCAGCAGGTGACAGTCAATACAGCCACTGAGATCCGCTCAAAAGCGCCAATAGAAAAGGCCTCCAAAGTCAATTGACAGAACAGAGCGCGCTGCCAATCAAATTTTACAGGGCATACCTTCCAGGCTAGGCAAATAAGAAGATTTAGAGCACATGGCAGTTCATCGTTTATAATCCTGTCTTAGCCCAGCATGGCTTAGTGATAGTTCTGTGACAGATGATGAGCACATGACAGCTGGGGGATCTTATACAAACTCATACAGTAAAATTAAAATTAAATTAGTGACACACTTGTACACATTAGTTGTGCAACAGTTATGCAATCTGTTCGAGACCCTTAACACAAACCACCTCTGATTTAAATAATTTATAGTGATGCAGAGGTGGTGGGTTCTGTTTTTTTTTTTCCCCTCTCCTAGAAGGAATGCAACACTTGCACATTTTTAGCTTTAAACAGCTCTGTCCTTTTCATTCTGTTTGTCTTCTCATTTCTTCTTCATGGGGACTGACAGAAAGAAAAGATTTTATTCTTTCTTTAACTTAAAATGTTCAGAAGGTTTGGGGATCCGGGAGTGCTTTTTATCTTGCTGACTGCACCATGCAATTCATAATATTATGGTTTGTTTATTCTCCTACATAGCTATACTAGGCTGCTATTAAAAAAAATTAAACCCAAATAAAAACAAACATACTGATCTCCCCCCTCAAGATGTGGAGTGGGAAGGAAACCTATAAGATTTGAGTGTTTTAGACGCAGGAGTATAATAAACTGGCTGTTCTTTGGCTCTTTAATCTGATAATCTTGTTACTATTTTATGTTTGTGTGTTGGGAAAAAAAGAGAAGTAATCACTGAAATGTTGACAGTAGATCTGCAGTTTGAAAAGACTCATAACTTTAAAGCTTAGAGGGCCTGATCCTTTTATCCGTGTGGGCTTGACACCAGACTACCTCTATTAGCTTTAGTGGAGTTACACCTGATTTACACAGAGTAAACAGAGACAGGATTCGACCCTGAAATCCGTTTCTGAAGGCTACTCTATACCAGCAGTGTGTGTTTACTGCTCCTTCCCAATCCCTCAGTGTTTCTCAGCCACTAAAAAATAGCTCAGTCACATAAAGTGTTTTTTACACTCTTAGGCAGCAAGACTGTGATGTGTGAAGACTGTCATAATGCTGATCTGTGCAACAATTCAGGAAACCATAATGATTTACGAGATGTAATAGTCTGGGGGGAAAAAAAGGATGGAGAAAATCTTGGGCTTTTTTCCTTAGACTAAATTTATTTATTTATTTACCTTATTTAAATGTATGTGTGTATTTAATCATGACCAGTGGATGATTTGGGGGCTCCTAGCCACAGAAATTTTCATAGCTAGGCAGGATACTGTGTGTGCATACATATTATAATTGTGATTAGAGGGCAGTTTGGAGTCTTCTAGCCATGTAAATGCTCACAGTGAGGAAGGCTAGTTTGGGTCTAAAAATTCTCTCAGTTAAGCTCCTTTTTCACATATGTAAAGGAATAATCCCTAATAGCCACCTAAATGTTGATCCAGTCTTTGCACCCCTGTACTAAAAAGGTTTTTCCCTGGTCTACCTACTCTTAGTTTTATGTTAATAATGTCAGTGAGAAGAAGATTGAGGGGTTTTTTTACTTGAGGTGCCCCTGCTTTATTGCAGGGGGTTGAACTACCTGACCTTTAAAGGTACCTTCCAACCCAAGACATTCTATGAAGTATTTTTAGCATCCTTGCTTTTCCTCCCCAAAGCATTTGGAGGCTCAGGCCATTCCCAGCAACTGTGATTCTCTACAGTTAAACTCAGCTCACCTGATGCTCCCTGAGGATGATTCACCTGACAGTTTGTGTCAGCAGGATGCAGAGAGGAGCCATATGGTGGGGTGGCTCAAGCTGAGCCCAGCAGGGAGTGGAGCTTTAGGTGGTCACTTACGTGTGTACATGCTGAGTGTTACACGTTACCTGTGCAGAGCCAGGAGCACTGCTGGTCCCAGCCACTGTCCTGTGCTCGTGGCAGTGGGAATGGCTAAGCAAAGGCATCCAGATAGCCACCATCTCCAGGAAAAAGGTCTTAGACCTGTGCTGTAATTCTGGCAACCTGAGAAATACCCCACATGCTCCTTCCTTGCTCATACCAGTGATTGAGACCTCATCTCCTGTCATGTTCCTGCTCTTTCATACAGGTGGAATGAGGTGCAGAGAGCTCAGAGCTTGTGCTGCCAGGCCAATTCAGGACCTGGAGTTAGAATCCACATCAGCAGTACTGCACCAGTGAATCCCAGTGTGGTCATCACTGCTTGACTACTCTGCTCCCTGACCCCAGGCTAACAATCCCACTTGGCACTGTGCAACCAGACCATTCTGCTGATGAAGGATGACCAAGTTTCACAATACCACAGCTAAAAATTACATCTCTGGAGCATGTGTCTGGCTTGACTTTCTTTCTTCTGCCCTGTCTCTGCTGTTATCCATCCTCTGTCCTTTCACAGCCTCCAGACCAGGAATCAAACCCTGCATTCAGCAAACCCATTCCATTCTCGAGTTTCATTTGGTTCCTAGTTGTTTCTGCTTCACTGAGGAACACTGTGTCCCTTGACTTGACAGGTTCTGAGGTACAAAAAGACACTGGTACACTGATTATGGGAGGAAGGAGTGGCCTGAGAGAGGGATGGCAGTGAGCTCATCCCTGCCTTGAAATATTTATGCAGAAGTGCTCTCAGACTGTTGTGGTGGCCTCAAATACTGTGACAATCACAAGGCCCCTGGTATATAGAGCTGCAAGATGTTTTATAGAGAAATGGTTTTTTAAAACTTTTAAGAGCTTTAAAACATGGCTTTCTTCCTGTTCTCTGTTTCTTCTCCCTGGGGCTGGGTAACAGCAGGTTCTCCTGGCAACATGAGTCCAATTGTGCAGGTTTCAGAAGGAGAGAAAAATGGTGTATAATCAATTGTATATAATAAAACTCAGGGGGAAAAAAGCCTTTTCCATGCTGCACAATATCAGCATTTTGCAATTGGACACTGTATTTACTAAGGCTAGAAAGAGAAGATGCCTTCCAAGGAAGAGTTTGGGGCTTCAAAATGCAAATTGCAGGGTGTGAGTGGGTTATTGTTACCTAACACATAGTGCTGATTGCCCTACACAGCAAACTGAAGCCATTTATATTTGGAAAGGCCCCTATGAAAGTGGAAAAGAAGCAGCTACTGGGAACACCTGCAGCAGCATGTGCCCACCTCACCTGAGGAGGAAGCAGATGAAGGGAAATCATCATCATTGAATCATCATAGAATAGTTTGGATTGGAAGGGACCTTAAAGACCATCTAGTTCTAACCCACATATGCAGGGACACCTTCCACTAGACCTGGTTGCTCCAAGCTCCATCCAGCCTGGCCTTGAACACTTCCAGGGATGGAACAGTCACAGCATTTCTGGGCAACGTTTCCAGTTCCAAATCCCTTGGAGTGTCCAGTCCTAGACATTTTCTGTGCAGACCCCTTAAATGAAGCTGAAAGAATGGAGCTGTCAGGGATGGATAGGCTGGAGGTGCTACAGTCAGCCCTATGGTGCAGATCCACGGACTTCCCATGGTAGCTGCCTGCAGGCTACAGGCAGGATGGAACACCTTCACCTGACTAACTCTGCTGTGTCTTCACCAGTTCAGGTGCTTCTACAGCTTCACTTTCTTATCTCAGCTTCTTACAGAGCTCCTGTGGGTCCCTTCCAACTCAGAATGTTTTATGGTGCTATCATTCTGTGATTCTATGGATGTAGTTCAGCAGCTTCTTCTCACCACGTATCACATCTGTCCTCCTGTTTCACCTGCCCTGCAAAACTTGACTTGAGCTGGAGGGGAAGGATTGCTGTTGTTCAGGTAAAAAAAAAAAAAGGATAGTTATTTCCTGTCTCTTTTGTCATAACTATAATAATAGAGATTATAAAAGAAAAACAAGTAAGATGAAGATATATCGGAGTCATGGAGGAATCATGCACAAATCACACCTTTATACACTGCACACAACAGACATACAGGCATGGAACAGGGCTGGTGAGAAGCTTATCCATGTCCTGCACATGGGCAGTTTTTTTAATTACTTGATGGAGTGACTCGCTGTGATTTGCAGAGCAACCTGGAAATGAGACATCTGTCTCCCACTAAATGAGGGCAGTTGATGGGGTTGGGTACCTGTTCTCTTTGAAAAGGAGACCAAACCTCTGGCGTGGCCTTATCCTCATGCATGGGGTTAAAAACGGAGCAAGCAGGAACCAGCCAGGGCTTCAAGTACAACAAATCACTTCCCACCTCCTTTCTGCATGATGGAGGTATCCATTTAACTCCCATGCCTCCTTGTAAACAGAGGTTCTGGTAATAAGGAGGCACACAGGTGTCATGTGGGATGTCCTGGGCTGTTGTGCATGTCTTGCCTTGAAATCCTGGGTGGGATTTTCCTGGCTGGCATTTTGTCTCTCTGCTGTAGGGCCAGGTCTCAAAGCAGCAATAAAAGGCCACAGTCAACAAGATTTTAGTTTGAGAATGAGCCCTGGAAGCTGGATTGTAAGTATTTCACAGAACATAAATAGGACATGGTGGTTTGGTCCCCCTGTTTATAGGGATAAATATGTGTTTGGGGTGCATGTAATTGTGTGTTGTGTGTGTCTGTGTTGCGTGTGAAATACACCCATACACACTGGTAATACATTCCTTAATCATTCCATTTGTGAATGAACTACATTTCATAAAAATATGTAGCACCACAAGAATTAATAACAAAGGTGCATTGCCACAATGAACATTTTATGTGAGCTTATAGGCATAATGCAATGAACAAAGCGAGGGGAGAAACACCGAGAACAATATCTTCACTATCAGCAGTTTACTTCAGACTACTTATGTATGATCAAAGACTACAAATATAGTTTAAACAGCATGAAATAATCGCCAGGTTTGCAATGTGAAATAATTTTAGGGGAAAAAAAAAAAAAAGAAAGAAAAGGCAAAACATACAACGGGCTCAATGCCACGATGCAATGGGCGTGTGGACTCATTTTGTGATGAACAGCCAAGGAATGGCAGCAGTAGGGAAATGAGGCTAGAGGAGCTAACCTCCCTCCTACCTCCTCTTTGAAGATTTCCACATTCTGGGGAGAGGATAATGAAAATATTTTACTGCCTCTATTACAGAAGTGTTGCTGGACAAAGGGGGAGAAAAAGGACAAACAGAAAAAAACCAAAAAAACAACAAGGATGTAGCATAATGCAATTGCCAGGCAGATGTTGGAGGGAGGGCAGGGCTGCTCCCTCTGACTCCAGAGCTCAACCGGATGCACACACAGAGCAGCTGAATTATTCACAAGGGAATCAAGGGCACTGAAACTCACTCCCTGCAGCCCACAGCGAGTGTCTTGTGCTTTCCCCCTTCTGTTTGCCAGGCTTGGCACAGCATCCCCTTCCACCCCAAAATCACGGAGACGAGTTTTTCCATGGCCCCTCCATGTCCAAACCTGCTACACAGGATAGATTAGCATTCCTGCCCATGGAGATAAGCCAATTGCATCCTTCTCCTCCACTTTGGATCCCCCCTGCCCTCCACCCTTTCCCTGAACAGGCCATTCAGCACCAGTTTCTAATTCTGCAGCAGGGCTGGGTGGGGAAACCTGAGCAGGGAATCTGCCCTGGGGGTTCCCTGGCAGGGAGGCATCCAGGCAGAGCCATGAGAGCAAAAACAACCCTCCTGCCCTCCACAGATCAGCCTGGGCTGCAGGACACAGCCCTCTTTCGGGAGCAGGGAATCAGGGCTTGGATTACAGCTGGTAGTGAGGAGGGTTGGCATCCTTGTTTGTCATTTCAGCCAAATGTGGGACCTCCAGGTCAAAACTGACCACAATAGCAGCAGAAGATGTTCAGTGACAGCCACATTTTCACACATGGTGCAAACATCAAGGCAGGAGGGCTGTTGCTCCATCCCAGCAGCCTCAGCCACAGGCAAAAACAGTTACAGCTGTCATTGGAGGTACCAGTGATTGCACTTAAGGCTGTTTAATTTCTTTCCATTTAGTCTCCTGTTTTCAGCTGCTGTTGCTTCTCAATAACTAAATACTTCACTTGAGATCCTCGATGTTTATTCTCTGCCTTAGGGTGAAATTTCTGCTTTTAGTTGTTTGTTTTAGGGGGTTTTGTTGTGTTTTTTTCCTTTTTTTTCCCCAAGTACAGCAGAATGCCCCAGTCTTTTGGAGTTTTGAATTAGTGTTGCTAATGCTAAAAATTGGCTTCAGCAGCATTCGGGGTTTAACCCTTTCATATTTTATAATTGGTATTTTACCATTTAGGAGTTTGATTTGGGTGAGAAACATGGAATTTGGCAGATGGGCAGCACTGGAGGGGGACAGTTGCTGTTTTCTGCCCCTGTTAAAACATATTTAGGTGCAGCCACATCACAGCATCGCTCTTTGCTCAGTCTCAGTGGAACAGTGCAGACCCCCCGCTGCAAAAATCCCATCTCCAAACCCAAAACTGGTGGACACCACCAACTCCAAATTTCAAAGGAGAGCCAGTGGCCAACCCCTTCTGACCCTGGGTTGGTTTGGAAGCCACAAGATGTCCGGGTGTTTTACTTCCTGCTCTTCCACCAACCGGCACGAATAATTCTGTGAACTTCACAGCCCTTATTACTGAGCACGGCCTAATAATGTCATCTCAGGAGGCAAGTAATTGCAGTAATTAAGAGGTTGCACAAGGTCACTTGAGGCAGGGCTGGGAATACAAGCTTTTGTCTCTCACCCCACGCTGCAGCCACACGTCTGCAGCCACCGGACCCAGCTCCCTTCCACAACCAGGAATAACAATCTGGAGAGATACCAGCAAAAGTGGTTTTAAACCTCTTTTCTCCTTCCCTTACCCAGGAAACCTCCTGCTTTATAGGGATGGTTTGAAGCTGGTGTGTTTCGTGGGAGATATTTGTTGAGGTGGAAGAAGGAAGAGCATCAGTGCTCTGTGAAGGAGGAAGTGATTGTCCAAAAATTCTGTCTCTGCTTTAAGAAATCTGTGATGTTTCACATAAAAAAAAATGCTTTATATTGCACACAGTGTATAAACCATTTCCTATCAGTCCCTGGGTGCATACTTATGTACAGGAAACATACATCACATTCCACAGACCTCATTTGTAGGGGCTTTTCCTAATTTTTGATGGCTCAATTTTGCCCCTTTCAAGCTGTCTGAAACACAAGGCTGCCTGTGTGTGACTTTATGGATGGGACACTGTATTCCATGGGAAGGATAGGAAGAGTGACCCCACTGCCCAGCATCGCCTCCCTCCACATCCCTCCAGCTGATGGAGCAGATGAGGGATGTGGTGAGTTACATAAACGTAGGAACCAGAAACTTAATGAAATGGCTCTAAATGTGACAGCATTCATGAAAAGATTAATTACCAGGAGTAAAGGGGGAAGGATGCCAGGAATTGATAGGATTGGTACCAATACCAAAAGCCTGCTGTGCTAGTAGAGCCATAATATGCAGACCTAATCTGAGGGCCTATTGTTTTTCTTACAGAAACAACAGGCTTCAGCCAATGATACAAAAGGGGCTATATTACAGTTTCTGCAGGAAAAACAACAACAGCCATTACAAATAATTATCTTAAGACAAATCAGCAAGCAGAGTGTGGCACACACTAATATCCTCCCAAGCATGAGGCTCTGGGAAGAGAGAGGCTGTTGCTGTATTTATCTCAGTGGTCGCAAAAATGGAGGGAAAGAATTAGAAAGTGGGAGAGAGTGAGAAGCAAAATGAGACAAGGACAGAAACAGAGAGAGATGGAAGTGGCAGGTTTTCCCATCAGCAACCATTCAGGGCTCTCAGCCGTGGCATGGGCATATCCAAGGACACAGGCTGGTGTCTCCCCACTTGCACTCTCCCTGTGCAGTTCCAGCAGAAAGGAGTGAATACGTATTCATCTGGATTTGCTGCTTAGGCCCTCAATTTGCCAGGGTGTAATTAACTATGAGGAAGGGCAGCAAAGAATCAAACCCAGAAAGTCTCTTAAATGAGATCATTATTACTGTTCTCTACAAAGACCTGCCCTCTCTACTTCCCCTGAAGCAAAGGAGGCTATATTTTTAATTTGTTCTTGCCCATCTCCTCTCCTTGGCAGAATTGATGTATCTGACATATGAAATCACAAACTAACCCGTGGCGGGATAAAAATGAAAAAGCTCCATTTTGCAGTGGGATTAGACGACCACATTTGACTAATGGCAATTTCCTGCTGCATTTTATGTTGGCTGTGATTGTGCAAAAACTTTAAACTCAAATTTCAGATGACTGAAGACACTGAGAACGTTGTATTAACTCCCCATACAATGAGGTTTTACAGGATGCTGCCAAATATATCCTTAGACAATGTTTCTCTCTATATTTTGAGTTATTTGTAGGTGTAAATATATTGTATATTTTGATGTGTGCCTTTCTCTTTGATTGGTGTGTGTACTGACCAGTATTGTATTTTAACTGTAGTGACAGAATATAAAATGCACATAAAATCAGTATAATTTTATATGTACAAATATAAATGACTATGTAAACAAGGACCTCATCTGTGTGTATGTCTGCATAAAAATTGATCCAGGCATAGAGATCTCTGTAAAGACATCTTCCATCACCCATAATGGAGACTATTTTATGTAAGAGAAACACAGATAATCAAACTGAAGTCTGTTGAGAAGAATGGCTCTACAGCCATCTTACTCAAAACAAAAAGTACACAACATTCTGTAACATCTACAGTGTTAATACATAACATATGGTGTCTGTTTCACATGCTAATAGTGACTTTTTAATTTGAAGTCAGCCCCAATGAACCTAAATCCTTGCTGTCTCCAGGATTAATTATGAGTACTAGACTCTGATACCAAGCCTCTCTTCTTGATAAGCTTTATAACCAGGTTTGCACACAGGATAAAACAGCTCCTGAGAGCTGCCATATTTAACCTATACGTGACCTGCTGGTACATCTCTTGGAGAAAGAAAGAGACTTGATAAGGTGCTTGGTTCTATCATCAGGGCATGGGCACTACCAAAGTGAGAAACATGGATGCTGACATTAATTACTGAGCCACAGACACCTATTTAGCATAACCCTTGGAAATGCTTTATGTAATATGCAAATACTACTTGAAAAAAGGGAAGTGGGTCCAGGTGGAGCTCAGCATCATGAGGTCCAGGGCTCACATGTCAACCAATATTCCTCTACACCTGCATTGTTTCTCCTTCCCACAGCTCCATGTGTTTGGGAGCTCTGCCTGGTGATGATTCTCTGAGCTGGGGTTGGGGTGGAACCCTCAGGGACAGAAGAACACAAGTGACCATAGGTGGCTTAGCCTGAAGGTCCATCTAGAAAAACCATAAAAACAAGGTCAGCCCTCCCCCTTATCACCTCCACTCCCTGCAGCACTGAGCTTCCCAAGTCAGAGGCTCTATCTTTTTTGCTAAAATAGCCCTGGCTGGTGCTCACTTCATGAATTTGGCTATAGCTCAACCTGTTTGTGCCTTGATTTCCATAGAGGAGCGTGGAGCACACAGCCAGTGAGGGCTCTCACTGCCCCAAGGTAATTTCATAGCACTACAAAACCCTTAATGTCACTTTAAATAGGTTTAGGTGCAAAGATCAGAGCCTATCCTAACTACTGCTATAATATTCCTCCTTGGAGAAAACTGCTTCTTGATCCCCATGAGGATCCTGCTGCGTGAAGACAGAGCAGTTTTCTCTAAAATACATGTGCTTGGATGCTCAGGTGGCTGCAAGTTCATCTTCTCTTCCTTGACAAATAGACACGCTTAAAGAATTGAAACTTCCTTTCTTTTTCTGATTCACTTTTATTAACCTCAGGTTTTTAAATGGCTGAAAAATACATTTAAAGTGGTTTTCAAGGTCGCCGGGAAACTCCATTTTCGAGGCGTCAGTGGAAAATAACCAACTTTCCGAACCACGAAAACGATGATATTTATTTTTGAACCTGCAAAACCGGTGATAAACCCCAAGCTGTTTACATTAGTTTGAAATCTGTTTTCCTGGTTTCGGCCAGCCATGGCCCTGCTGCAGCTACTTTCCCTCCAGATAATTTGCCATCCCCAACTGCAGCGCAAATTCTTCTCCAGACAGTAATGCGGTGGCTGCCAGCCCTGCCACCAAAATGGCCCTGTCTCACAAGCTAAGTCGGATCAGCCTGAGACAGGATTTTCCTGACACAAACTGTCTGTCAGGGCTGCAGGATGGGGGGAATGGGGGTTTCGGGGGGTGGCATCCACATCTGTGGTTTGGTATGAAACCATCACCCCCAGCCAGTGCCTGGGGCTGTGGTATTGCCTTAAATCGCCTCCCAGGGAGACAGGAACAGTTATTTGTAATAATTAACAATCCCAGATGAGTTTTCATGAGGACTGATGTGTTTATCTGTCATGTCCTGGCTAAATTCCAGCAAGGACTCTGCGACATCTTGCCCCTGTCATTGTATTTCATCCACCTAAATTATCCTGCAGATTTGATCAGGAAGGATAGTCTTCATTATTCCTTATCTAGCTGCTCTTGCACTGGATTCCTGCATCAGAAATAGCTGCTGAGCCAAACACATTTCAGCTACAAGTGATCAGTATTACAAATACTTCTGATTTTATAATGAGTCTTAGGATTGTTAGCATTTTTTTCTGAAAGCCTGAGCTGTTGGAGTCATTAGAAAGCACCAGGATCTCAGTTTTCGTGTTTTTAAGTAAGTGGCTCGCACTTGTAGTTGAAAACACGAGGCATGTTTACCCCAGAGGCTGAGAAGCCAGATGGTGGATAACGAAAATGCAACAATTTTGGGTTTTAATCTCGTGATTTTTTTTAATCCAATCTCATAATTTTGGGGAGCTGGACTCACAGTTTGTGAATGTTTGGAGTTGGCAATACTGAATGATCATAATACAAGAGGAGTACTACACAGCTTAATTAATTGCTGATTTAAATCATGTTTTTCAAAAGCTTTGAAATCCTTGGATTCATTGAGTTCTTTTTAGGACAAAACACAATTTCCAATATTAAATCTGCTCAGATTTTCTGCTCTGGGAATCTTTCAGTAGCCAGTAGTTCAACTTAACTGATAAAATGCATTTTGGCAGCATTCTTACTCTGAAAACTTGGACAGTGCATTCCCTGGAAGGAGGATGGTCATAAATGACCATGAGATTAACAGTGCATTCCTAATGGGCTCTAGGGTATTAAACTGGATGATTTTCTGAGTCAGGATCACACCCAAATTTGGGGAGATCACCCACTGGCACCTAACCAGGACAGAAACTCGTGCAGTGGTCATCCAGTGACATTGGAGACAAGGAGAAGTCACGTTATTTTGAGCATCCAGCTCAAAGCTGCTGAAGGTCTCTGCTGACCAAGATTTTATAGAATCATGGAAAGGTTTGGATTAGAAAAGACCATAAAGATCATCTAGTCCAACCCCCTGCAACTCAACAGCATCCCAGGTTGCTCCAAACCTCATCCAACCTGGCCCTGGACACTTCCAGGGATGGGGCAGCCACAGTTCCATGGTCCAAATGTGGGCTGGGCAGCTGGACAGATATGACACAAAGTTATTACTATGTTGAAAATATTTGCACAAAACAAGTAGCTCCTTCTAGGCCTTCACTAGACATCTTAGAAAAAGGCCAAATTCTGTTCAGAGTTTGTTTTTTTCACCCAGGATCATTCAGGCAGCTGGGGCATAGAAAATGGTGTGTCATGCAGTAAAATAAGGTGCCTCATGCTAGGCCTGGTGAGAATGTCTTTTAAGCCAAAATAATGCTGGGTCTTATTTACTTGACAGCTCAGACATTAATTTAAGACAGGCACAAATGAATCACCAGCCATGTTACAGTTGCCTCGTTGGAATCCCTCTGCTATAATCTCATAGTTTTTTCACCTAATTAATTTCCCCTTTCCTTGCACCAGTGTTTCATGAGTGTATCTTGTTTGGAGGAGATTAAGAGTCACACACTTCATTAGTAAGGTGTAAATTATCAGAGAGACCCTCTCCATCCACCTGCTTAATTGGGTTAATGAAGCGTCTCCGTGGGCCCTGGTAAGACAGCACTGCTCTCTGCTCCCTGCAGGCATTACCAGGGCTGTTTGGAAAATAGATGGAGACCTTAAAGGTCCCACCTTGGTGGATTTGGAGATCTGCAGGAACTTAATTTTTTAAAAAGAGGAAGCAAAAGAGCTGAAGCTGACACAAACTGAAAAATAAAGCATTTCAACCTGTAAAATTACAGTCCTAAATATCAGTCAGATCAGTCTGGATCTGAACTAATTCCTAATTAATACTAACTTCTATTTTTTTCTCTACTTTAAGCATTCAGATTGCATTAATGTAACACACAGAGAGATGCCTTTAATGCTCAGTTAAATGGTTAAACTGGTATGGAGGCCACAGCAATGCAAAGGGCCCTGTGTCTCTGGTCATGCACAGTCAGTTCTGGCCAGTGCTGCTGGAGCTGATCTTACATGGAAACCAGGTCCCTTTATCTCTGCACATCCCTGTCTCAACTCTGCTTGGGTTTTGGAGACTATAATTGGAAGAGAAAGCGATAAAACTCATATCGGGCGCATACATTACAGCACATCCCCGAAACAGGAAATTTTAAGGTGATATGAGAGACTATTTGCACTGTAACCCTCGGCTCATTGAAGTCACACTCTTCCAACCCAGAACAGAAATACAACGGGATGACTCACGAGCACTGAGGACATCGGGGCATGTGTTGATGTCACTTGTGGGGTGAGATGGGCTCAGCCAAAGCTGATGCTGAGCAAGGTCAAAGCACCACAAACGCCGAAGCTTTTCAAGTGTCCTCACAGGCTTTTTCTTCATGAGCAAGTCATTGAACCCGGATCTGTGCAGCCAGAAACAAATCCATCAGCAGCCACGAGCCTCAGCCAAACGGACAATTTGTGCACTGGAAATGAGGAGAGAGTCTGTGGGTAAATTATTTGTCACAAATTATTCGCCCAGCTCTACCTGACAGAGCAGAGTTCTGCGTTTGATCTCTGTGAGCGACTGTCGCGGGAATCAAAGGGAGTTTTGTCAGGGGATTAAGTGCAGAAGTTGTCGTCGAGAACTACATTAAAGATAAGAAATCCAGAGTGTGGCCCAAAGTGCCTAATCCCAGCACAACTAGTGAATTATTAAGTTGGTCATTTGACAGAAGGAGGAAAAAAAATCTGGCTGTTTTTGAGACTGCCTAAAAAAGAGGCTTCTATTAAAATATGGCAGTTGCATAATGAGAACACAACGTGTGGTTCCAGCATGAGAGCTGGGATCTTGCACCAGTCTCTGCAGCTATGGAGTGATGGCAGAGAAACATCAGCTTCCAAGGGCTGCCCCTTTTTCTGCAGGTGTAGGATTTGAACTGCCAGCTCTGACTGCCAGGGAAAATGCAGAGTTTTGAGGTATCAGCAGTAGCTCACCTCTGGAGGCTTGAGATATGCCTGAGATACCTGGGTGATCCGAGAACTATCCTACAGGGACCCAATCCTATGTACAATGTCTCCATGCCCTATTGGAAACTTAGGAACACTAAGATTTACATTTCTGCCAGGAGTCCATAGCTGGTTCATCCTTCTGCATCCAGGTCTGGGGTCCTCAGTATGAGAAGGATTTGGACCTGCTGCAGTGAGTCCAGAGGAGGCCACAGAGATGCTCAGAGAGGGCAGTGGCACCTCTGCTATGGAGACAGACTGAGAGAGCTGAGGGTGTTCAGACTGGAGAAGAAAGGGCTCTGAGGAGATCCTAGAGCCCCTTTCAGTGCCTAAAGGGGCTCCAAGAGAGCTGGAGAGGGATTTTGGACAAGGGTCTGGAAGGATAGAACAAGAGGGAATGGTTTCAATCTGACAGAGGACAGGGTTAGATTAGATATTAGGAAGAAATTCTTGTCTGTGAGAGTGGTGAGGCTCTGGCACAGGTTGTCCAGAGAAACTGTGACTGCCCCATCCCTGGAAGTGTTCAAGGCCAGTGGAAAGTGTCCCTGCCCATGGCAGAGGGTTGGACTATATAATCTTTAAGGTCCCTTCCAACCCAAACCATTCTATGATTCCATGATTCTATGACGACAGACAGGAAAACATCTGGCAATTAGAGAAGACAGCAAATAGGCAGGGCTCAGATCACTGGGGATGCTGAATTTCTGGACAAACAGCTTCCTGCAAGCTTGGGAACATCTGTACAGGCAGCTGATGGGGATGAATATGAGAAAACAAAAATCTTAACAGGCTCAATGGGAAAAGGGAAGAGGAAGGAGTGAAACAGCATCTCCAGGAATCCTGCCAGGGATCCTGGAGCAGCTGATAAAGGTATTTGATGAGCTGTGGGAACTCCAGCAGAATGAGATACTGTTTGTTACACAAAATCAAGAGAAGGGGAGGCAGGAGATATTTGCATTACAGAGGTGGGAACTCTGCCTTGCAGACACCACAGGTTCAGGCTCACCAGTGAGAGGTGGGCAGGGTGCAGGACAGGGTGCTAAGCAGCAGAACCAGCCCCACAGCAATGACTCCAACTAGGAAGGGCAACAGTAGGGTCCCATGTACAATACAGCAGAAAGCAAAAATTCCCCAGAAGAGTGATGGGAAATGAAGCCACTTAACACACCAATGCCACCACTACTGGGAAATGCGAATGAGGATGCAGAGAAGATGATGACATGACAAGATACAACATCGACAAAGATATCTCTGCTTGGGCCAGTGCAGTGTGATGGGAATCTCTGGAACACCCTTGCAGATGACCCAAAGAACTTTCAGATAGCATGAAGGATCATTAGGAAGTTCGTTGTGGAAGAGAGGTGGGTCCAAAAGGACAATGCCCAGCAGCAGCTGCCAAAGGATTTGGCTGGAGTTCAAGGACTATGGATGTCCCTGCAAGGGAATACACTATGGGAACTTTCAAAGAAGTTTCAGAGCTTCACAAAACAGAACAGAGCAAAAGACCAGCTGGTGAGTCCAGAGGACACAACTGGCTGTTAATTATAACCTTTGTGCTTCCAAATCCAGACAGTGATCTAACCTAGGTAATCCATGTTTCCGGGGGTTGGAACTGTATGATCCTTAAGGTCCTTTCCAAGACAAACCATTCTGTGATCCTGTGATTCTAAGATGTATTTCTGTGTTGTGGGTACAAAGCGGGAGAGAGCAGTGCTTGAGGGAGCTGGGACAAATGATCCCTCTCTTGTGTGGGAGGGGACAGCGATGCCTCAGGCTCCCTCTCCATCAGATACCAGACAGGAAAAAACTCCCATCCATGTGAGCACTTAAGACCTGGAGCAGGGAATCTGAAAGGAATTTCCATCTCTGGAGATATTCAAAATTTGACCAAAGAACATGATTTAACTTTGAAGTTCGCTCTGCTTTGAGTGGGATCTAAGAATGGAGACCCGCACAGGTCCCTTCAAACTTGAATTGTGCTATACTTTTCTATTCTATGACTCTCCAGTCTATGCAGAAAACTGCCTAACAAGAAGTAGCCAGTGAGAATTTGTCAAGAACAAATCTACCCAGAGCAGGGAGCAGCTGCAATGTGCTGGGCTGCTCCATCCCAGGGGAGAGGTGGCTGCATCTCACCTGTTCCCTGTGTCCTTCCTTGGATATTCCTGTATTTAGAGATCTGCTGGTATAGCATTGGTCTCTAAGCCAGCAGAGTCACCCAGGCTACTGAAATGCTTTCATTAAAAAGATGTGCATGTGGAGGGAGCACAACTCTTGCAGCTGCTAAAAGAGTGTGGTGTGACTTCTGCCGGCGGCTGTGGGAACACATGTGGGAGACACTGAAAAAAAAGAGAGGTGGGGAAGGACGTCATGACCCTGTTTGTTGAAGTAAAGTGAACAGATCTGCTGAAAGGCGAATCAGCTTGGGTTTGTTTGCTGACACCTCTCTGCTTGGCTCCTCAAACCTTGGAATCCTCTGCCACCCTTTGGCAATAGCACAGCCCTGTCTGCCTTGCATCCCTCTACTTTTTTTTTGTCATTCAGCTGACAAGAAACTCTTCCAAAACAATGGCACACTTGTGCCTGTCCTCACTGAAAGCAAACGATTTACAAATAAGCTCAACATCCCACCACGACAGGGTGAAGATCTGTAAATCATCACGTTATTCATGAAGATTTATTTTGGTGAAAGTTCTGGTGAAGCATTGGTCCTGCTTGGCTTCAAATAACTGGGAAGAACTGAATCACTGTCATTAACTCAAAATCTATCAGCTGCTCTTGACAAGCCAGTGCTTAGCCTGGGAATATGGGGTATTGGAAAGGTCTCTTTCCTCCAACATTGAACAAGGAACTAAAATTGAAAATGAATCATAGAATCAGAGAATATCCTGAGCTGAAAGGGACCCAAAAGGATCATCAAGTACAATTCCTGAAAAAAACTTTAGATGTCTTTCTCAGCCTTGTGATTTTTCATAATGGATGAAAATAAACCAGTTTATCTCTCTGCATCCTGTCCTGATGACATCTGGATGAGGCTTCCAGCCATCTCAGGTAGTGGAGGCACCAGTGGCCACATCCCCTGGGATGCAATCAGGAGGAAGAGATGTGCTATAAACAGCACCAGCCTGCCTGGGGTTTGTGTTTTAATGGGTGCAAGAATCGGTGTTAGCATATGCTAACCACTCTTCTCAGGGTGATCATTATGCAAATGCCTACAGTAAACAGGTAGGAAATGAGATCTAATCAGGACAACCCCCTCCCTCCCCTCTCTCTTCACACGTGAAAGTTGACTCCACATTGCTCTGGGTGCAAACCAAAAGAAGGCTGAATTCCAGCCTGAAAACTCAGTTTTCCATTTGTCCTTTAGTTCTCATGTGTTTGGTTTCTTGCATAAGTCACTGGAAACCAAAGGGCAGCCTTGTGACTGCTTTAATTTTAAAGAGCAGGCTGGTGTGGCTGGATCCAGAATTAATGCTGTTGTGGATTTCCATGGGCTGAAGGCAAATAAAAATGAAACACCTCATGCCTCGTCTCCGTGAGTAATTTGACTCTGTAATGTCTAATCACTGCCTATTAAAGAGGCTGGCTGTAAATACTGATGGGGACAGTCACAGCTTCCCAGCACGAGCCCATGAGCATCACTGGATTCTCTGGTTATCAGAAAACCCACGCACCTCTGGAGCTGCTGAGGGGGTGACACAGCTGATTTCTGTCTCACACCCCCTCTCCCCATGAAGCTCAGCCCATCTCCTGCTTGTGCAACACCTCAATCCCGCTGTGCCCAAGTGCCAGACACAGCTGGTTCCAAGCCCACGGTGGGGGGTGTGTGTGTGTGTGTGTGTAACTAGATGATCTTTAAGGTCCCTTCCAACCCAAATCATTCTATGATTCTGTGGTTTGCCCTGTGCTACATCAACCTCTCCACTTGCCCCATCCCAACAAAGCTAAGGATACCATCTCTGCAAGACTCAGCTCCTGGGTTCAGGAAATCTCATCCTCCCAGAAACTTTACAAAGGACCAGACATCTTTTTGCAGAGAATATTAAAGGCCATGACCAAGTAATAACAACTGTTTGCTGCAGTATCTGTGCAAAGGTTGAGGCAATTATGGTACTGCAGACAGAAGAATAAAAGCCACAGAGATGGCTCCTTGGATGTGAGAACCTTACTGCATCATATGTAGGCCCCAGGACAGGTGTGTAAGAAATGGATGATGAAGAGCCACCCTGACAAGGAGGGACTTTCATGTCTCTTGGCACCCCAGGGTGCTACTCAGTGCTCTTTTTGCCTTTAATTATTGCAACCTGACCTAATGGTAGGTGGTGAGAGGAGCCTGAACAGGCCCTCACTGGCCAGTGATACCATCAAAGTGAAAAATGAAATCACAAAGACTAGGATTTTCTCTGGGAAATTAGATGTACAGGGGCTATTTTAATGTGGTTGCATCAATACAAGGCTCTAATTTTGGATTCAGTTACATATGGACCAGTGTGATGCAACAGGATGACCTCTCCATCTGCACAGTTGTTCTCACCAGATTCCAGATAGCTCCAGCAACACTGTTGATTATTCATTTTCAATCAATCCACCACCATCCCTTGCAATGTCACAGTCTTGCAGCAGACCTGGGTGATCCATTCAAGCATTGGCTGCTGAAGGCACGCCCAAAACACAGGAAAAGAGACTCAGCTGTCCCTGCTATGACCCATTTTGCAGTCATCTCTCCTGCTGTTGGTATGGGAGACCATGAGTCAGACAGGAGTATTGGCAGCCCTTCAGAAGTGTGGGTTGGCCCTGGCAGTACCTGCCAAAGGATGTGGATAGTTTGTACACCTGGAGAGGTTGGCACTGTGTTCCCAGTCCCTGTGGCAGGGTGGCAGAGGGAGGGAGAGCAGTCAAAGGAAAACTGAAAGAGCAGAGGTGTAGCAGGGCTCACTGCTCCAGGAAATTCTTGCAAGGTATTTCCCCATACTGGGTTACCTTAGGGATCTCAGTACAACAGGAGTGGGAAAGTGTCCTTGTTCCACTGCAGATGGCCTGTTCCATGCATATGGGAAAGGTCAAACATGGACAGCATCCCTTGCCTCTTTCACATCCATCTTGCATGAGCCATCACCTGCAGGTCCTACCATAACACAAATCACAACAGCACAAGCCACCTATACCAACTGGTTCCCTGATCCCTGGTGCCCAGCTCTCAGCCCTCTCCTACACCAGCTGTGTTTGATTTCCCGTGACCAGAGATGATCCAGATGCAAGTTTCCTCAAGAACAAGCTGGTGAATGCTCCATCCTCTAAAAAGTCTTGCACATAACCCTGAAACAGAGCAACCTGGATGGTTGCCATAAGGGATGTTCCATACTGCACTTTGAGTAATTATGGACAGGGACAAATACCTACTGCATTTCTTTTAGAAAGGCACAGGGGTATTTGACTGTAACACTTAAAAAAACCCTGTGTAGCTTCCATGTCCTAAGGCAATTTGTTTCAGCTGTTAACTTCTATTTTTCTTGGATGGCCAGTTTGGATTAATCTGATTTTAACTTCTCAGCCTGAATATTCTTCCCAGGTGGGTAAACACATGCTTTTGTCTTCCAGGTAATATCCTGCACTCATGAAATACGTCATTTCAACCTTCTCTTAAATAAGTCATGCATTGACAAGAACTCCCCAAGTACTCCACCAAGCAGGTTCCTCACTCTCTGAGATGCTTTCATGCCTCTTCATGAACTCTTCCTAATCATCCACTTCCAGTTTCAAGGCCAGATCCTCAGCCTGGACCACTATTTCAGTAGAGGTTCCTTCTCCCAGCTGATTTTGGGATTTCTAGATCCTTGCCCTTATCCCCCCGCTAACTCAGAACTGAAGTTGTTTGGGTTCCCACCAGACTCCATCACCCCTGTCAGCATTCCCTCACTCCAGTTCCTGCAACCTCACAGATGCCATGAGGGCTTTTAGGACTCCTGCCTCCTCTGTTTGACACTGAAGGAACACCCTCACCACTCAATGAACACTCTCACAACCCAACAAACACCTTCACAACTCACCATATTCCTCATTTGCAGCTCTTCAGCCCCTGGGCAAACACCCTCATCTGAATCAGCCCGAAGTAACTCCCCAGACAGGCGTTCCTGAGGGGTGGCTCCGCATATTTTCTTAATGGAGAGGAGCTTGATTACCCCAAGGGATAAAATCTGCAGCCCCATAGCCCACTTGGAAACACAAGGCACGTGACAAGCCTTATCAAAAAGCCACAGGTGAATCAAAGCAGGTCGGGAGGAAAGTTCTGCTTGGCATTGACATCCCAACCTCACAACCCTTTTTTGAGAAAGTCAAAAATGTTCCAGGTCTTGAAAACCCTCCCATATTATTACTTCAGCCAAGTGGGAGCTAAATTTCCCCCCAAAGCAGGCTGTGACCTGGTGTCATTGTGAGGGAGGGTGGCAGCAGAGTCCCACAAACCCTCTGTGCTGATTTTTTGATTTAAGTTGCTCTCCTTGTTCCCTCATGCCCTCTCCTCCCTCTCCAGCCCGATCCCAGACTCTCCCAGGGCAGAGGGCTCCCATGGTGGGTTTGATGCTGCATTTCTAAGCACTGGCAGCTTTGGCAGAAATATTACATCTTTGGTTACCAATATCCACATGAAAATAAATTCCAGGGTCTCTAACTGTAAATATGTGAGGGGAGGCAGGGAGAGAACCAGCTCCTCCCTGAAAACAGAAACCAACAGAAAACAACAGTCCAGTTTCCTCAGCAATTAAATCTGTGGGGAGCTGTGTTAGGAGGTCTCTGATCTCAAAGCCACCTCCTTTCCTCTTGGTCTCCCTATAATTGTGCTGCCTCAGCCTTCCAAATTTAATTACCAAGTAATTACACATCTTGTACAGTGGTTTGGTCCTGGCAAGGGCTGAGTGTCATCAGGAAATATCTGAGACCACAAATGGTGTTTTCTGTATACACTGGGAGCCTGAAGCCCCTCTGGTACCTCTAACTCTGCACCTTTAACAGGAAAAAACAGAAACCATGGTCAAGACCCATGGCAGAGTGGGGACATCACTGCCAACAGAGCATCCTATGGTCCCCAGACCACAAAATGCCATTCCCAGACCTGCTTAGATGAAGAGCAAGGAAGGGACCACGCTGAGGGAGGCACTTTCTTTTTGGTACATCCCACACTAAGAAGTATTTGCTGATAAGCTGATAATCAGGTGGCCAGGCCACCCCCAGTATGTTAGACCTTGCTGCTTAGAGAATATTTGATCATACAGTATCTCCATTAGGAGTTTGTAATCCGCTATCACAGCATTTGAGAGCCATTTGAGTATAAGGAGATTTTTATTAATGGTTCATGAGCCTAAAAGTCAAAATTGACTCTCAGAGCAGATTTTGACAGTTTGTGTGGGATTTATGTATTTATCTATCTCTTCACTACCTCTTCCCCACCGGCTCCCACCACCTCCTCCCTCTGCTCTGCCCCAGCACAGAGGTGCAGCAGCAACAGCAGCAGGGAGACACCAAGCAGCCCCTGCAGCTGGAAATTGAAGCAGCTGGAAATTTCTCCTTCACTTCTGCCTTCTTTCTCCTCTTCCTTTCCTTTCCTTTCCTTTCCTTTCCTTTCCTTTCCTTTCCTTTCCTTTCCTTTCCTTTCCTTTCCTTTCCTTTCCTTTCCTTTCCTTTCCTTTCCTTTCCCTCCCTCTCTTTTTTCCTTCTTCCCTTCTTTTATTTTCTTTTCTTTTCCTTCCATTTCCTTCCTTCCCCTCCCCAACCTCTCATCCCCAACCCCTCCCACTCCCAAGCACTGAGCCCTCCCAGCCCAGCCCATCCCATCC
>VYZS01030039.1:4647-19066 GCA_013400695.1 Neodrepanis coruscans | reverse complement strand
AGGTTCCTGTGACCATGAAAATTTTTCACTGCTGGAAAGGAGGATAATTCTTTTCTCAAATTACTTCAGTGACGCTTTCCTGCTCTAAAGGCACCCACAGAAATTGCTCAGGGGGACTGAAAAAACAATTGTTTAATCTTTGTGGGTATTATCCAATAATATCAAGCACAAAGAACTGGCAAAAAATATAGTTTACATATAACAAAAATATTACATCAGGTTCACCTGAAAAATTAATGTGTGACACAGGAAATAACTAAAGACACTTCTCTTATTGACTATGACATGTTTCACAAAATACTTTATTGGTGAGGACAGAAATACTGTCAGATTTAAAAAAGACATGCACACACATATACATAGCAATTATTTTTAAAAGTACAAGTGAAACAAAAATAAAAATTTGCTTTTTTTTTTAGGTATTTTAGGAAGGTATTGAGGTATTTTTACTTGTGATGCCAAGAAAACATCACTTTGATTATTCATGGCACTTCTTGATATAAAATAGTGTTAAAAGACCGGCTTTTTTTGTTTGTTTGTTTGTTTTTAGCAGTTATTACAGCTTATTCTAACTGGTCAACTAAGCCAGTTATTTACCTGCTTTTGTGGGTTTTTGTTTGTTTGTTTGTTTTTAGCAGTTATTACAGCTTATTCTAACTGGTCAACTAAGCCAGTTATTTACCTGCTGGTTGTGGTGAATGGTTAGTGGTGAAATTTGAAAGGAGCAAAGGCTCTGAAGATAGGAAACCTTTTGCAAATACCTCAATCCTCTTTATAGATCAGGGGAAGGGTCCCTGTCTCTGGAGTTCTGCAGGGTTATATCCTCAACTGCTATTTTAATTTGGATCCTCTACAATTGACAAAACCCCTTTCTATTCATTCTGCCTTTGGGGCAGAAAGTCTTCATCACCTTTTTTTTTTTTTTTTAAATTTTAATTTCACCATTTTTCACGTGTCCACCTCTGCTTCCCTTCTAGTTTCTCTGCAGAGCTGTAATGTAACTTTTGAATCAGGCAAATCCTCGTGTCCCTGAGAATATATTTGCATTTGTTGCAAAAGTATGAGGAAAGCTGGGCTGAACTGAAAGACTTTTACTATGTAGGGCTCGATTTTCAGCAATGTGGCACAGCTCACAACTATAAAACTCCAGCATTCCAAAAACATTTGGTTCCCCTCACATGAATGGTTTCATAGATTGTAACTCAGAATTTATGCAGGTGAAGTTAATTTCAACCCTAGTGAATAAGAATTTTTTTTTTTCTCCCATTTAAATTGTTTTTCTTAAATAACCATCCTCATTTAAAAAGGAAAAATCCTTTGAATCTGGTCTCTTTCAGGCTCTGTTTCTAACTATGCTCAGACATATTTCCATATGAAAAGGTAAATCATCATTTTCTTATTATATTGATTTTCCACTTACAGTAACAGCAAAGATCCTAAAAAGAAGGATCAAAGTCAACATATTTTTATAACCTGATGAATATTTTTCACACTGAATCATTCAAGAAGTGAAAAATAAGAGTCCATAGCATTTAAAATCATGGGGAGAATACACTCCAATGTACAAATGCTGCACTTCAAAATATTTCAAATTATTAAGTTCTTGGCAGCCATAGCTTACATGTGTATATGTTTAATGTATTTGCACTGACAGATATTCCACTTCAAAATATTCTACCAGATAGGAATCAAAAGATGGTATCATAAAAGATTTACTGGGTCTTGTCAAAAGTTAGGGAAGGTTTTTATCCCTTGTGGCAACTTTTCCAAGAATGAGTAAACAGGAAATGAGAATAACTACATCCAGATTTCCCTCTTGCATGGATGGGTACAGCTCCACTGATGAAGCCCTTCACAGAGTACAAGCAAAATTATCTGTGTGGGCATATAAACACTGAAATAATGAGTATTCTTTCTAGCAATTCCAAAAAAATACTATGAAAGACACACATAAAGGCAGAAAAAATAGTGCTATCAAAAAGGAGCTTTCTATTACAATAGAACAGCAGGACAGAAACCTTGCTGCAGAAGATGATTTAACAGACTTGAAAGACAAAGTGACTCCTCGCTTTGCAGAGAATCATGTAATCCATAACTTCCCAACAGCAGCACAAATAATTTCCACAGTGAAACAGGGGACACAGAACTGCCAGAGAAGTCATTGCCACACCATTACCCCAGAATTGTTCCCTGCACAAACTGCCCCAAGACNCCACTGATGAAGCCCTTCACAGAGTACAAGCAAAATTATCTGTGTGGGCATATAAACACTGAAATAATGAGTATTCTTTCTAGCAATTCCAAAAAAATACTATGAAAGACACACATAAAGGCAGAAAAAATAGTGCTATCAAAAAGGAGCTTTCTATTACAATAGAACAGCAGGACAGAAACCTTCCTGCAGAAGATGATTTAACAGACTTGAAAGACAAAGTGACTCCTCGCTTTGCAGAGAATCATGTAATCCATAACTTCCCAACAGCAGCACAAATAATTTCCACAGTGAAACAGGGGACACAGAACTGCCAGAGAAGTCATTGCCACACCATTACCCCAGAATTGTTCCCTGCACAAACTGCCCCAAGACTGTTCTTTAAGACAGACAGGGGTGGCTGTCACATTCTTCTCATTCCACCAGCTCAGGAGAACCCATCAAACCGTTTGGAGGAAATATTCCTTGATAGCTACTACAACACAAAAACATTAGTTGACTTCTAGAAAATAGTCAGAAGAAACGTCCTTTAAATGATGCCAATGGAAAAGCCCCTCAAACACCTTTATCCCCCAGTAAAATGCTTTTGAAATATTAACACCTCTCACTGGAGCCATGTCCCATAAGATACCACAAAGCAGTGCTTAAATAAGGAAGTGATATCAGAGCTTTGCACGGTTATTAAAAGATATGCTAGCTCTAATTGAAGCCAGGGAGCTACAATCAAGATGATCCTTATTAAAATAAACTAATGAGATTTGACAGAATATGAATTTAAGCCTAAATACCAACAATGTCATGCTGTCAGCAAATGAAATATATTAACTGAGAACTGTTGCGTTTGATTTAAGGCTCTATCATGCAAAACGAGAAAAGAGGTCACCCTGGACCTTCAGGGAATCTGTTCTTACAGAAGTTTTAATTTTGTTCACAACCCCTGGGAAGCGAAAATAATGAACTGCCTTGCTCAGAGATGTGAGAGGTGCACCAGTCACACACTGACAGCACTACAGCTCATATTACCTCATCTACCTACACAAAATATTCAGCTAAAAGAGCAGTGATAATTGGGACTAGATAGTGTGCTCCTTCACTTAGACTGGAAATCCTGCTTCAGTGGAAATGTACATCTGAGCAAGCATTAATAATTTCCCCAGAATAAGTGCTACACTGTGCCTGTGTCTTGTTTCAGCCAGATGCAGAAGGAATGGGGGTTTGTACATTTTAAGTGTAATACAATAGCTCCTTACAGAGCATGGAAGCTGTAAAAGAAGGCAGAGTGAGCCACACACTCTTTAAAGGACCCTCTGGATCAGTTACTGGCAGCAGTTTGCAAGTGCAGAGATCTGAGTCTTTTGGATGCTGTTTGGGTGCCGAAAATATTCACCCATCCAGACCTCAGGCTGCATCTTCAAAACCAGGCCACGATATGTGCAAACAAAGTGTGTGTGACACAGTCTCAGGCACACACATTTCTGGGCCAGGTGGCCTCAGAGTGTGAACAAGAGGCTTGAAGGTGAAGGTTCTGCCTCTGGATATCAGCTGGACTTTTTCCACAGTGTCCACTGGCTCTTAAAACGGCCAAGTGGCTCTGGCTACGGGCTCCTGCATGGATTCCACGATCCAAACTCCTCCAAAGCTAAAATTCTTGGAGGCACTGCTATTTGAATTTAACTAGAGCTTCCCACATTTCCACATGCCTCAGAAGACACCACTGAGCACAAGACGAGTGCACTGCAAAGTTGCAACCCCTGCAGCACAATCCTAGTCCAGAGGAACACTGCAGGTCCCAGGACAGGTCAGGACTAAACACCAGTTATCCAAGGTCACTGGAACAGCCTTTACCTGCAAAACAGACACCTGGAAATGCTCCATGGCAAAGCTGAGCTTTTTTTTACTTTGGTACAACCAGCTGGCTGGAAGCTGCTCAGAGGTTGCACATCTTGAAAAGTGGCCAAAATCTCTTCAGTTCTTCTTGGGAGGACAAATAGGCAAGAAAAGAAACCTGTTACTGGTGTCTTGGGCTGCCTAATGGTAATAAAAAAGAGTCTTCTCCTGTCTGAATGGCTTGGAGGATGACAGCAAAGACAGGAATGGCACTTCAGTTTAGCAGCACTTTGTTTTGATAATGATCCAGCACTCAGTAGAATCTGCCTTAGTTTTCCATGTGAGAAGGCCATGAATCATCTGGCATGATGTGCTCATCAGAGAGAAGTCACTGGCTTTCCAAAAGTCACAGTGGATGCTCTTTGAGGGCCAGTTGACATTGCAGTCATAGGTATTGCTTTAACAAATGAGAGGGGTAAAATCAAATCAAGTCTGAAGAAGGAACTAATGATTTCTCTTTCAACTCAATGCCTATCTAAAAAAAAAGAGCTTTTGAAACAACTGAAGTTGGGATTTTGTCTCCAAAAGTATCTTATCTGCTACTGAACTAGCAGTTCAAAGATTGCCTTCAATATGTTCTTTATCACTTCCTAAGACATATTTCAAAGGTGAGTTTTATTCTGTCTAGTGGAAAAAAACCCTGCTTATTTCTGGGGTGTGCAGTGCAGGAACTTGTGAGATCTGCAGAAGGCGTAGTGTAAGTCCAAAGTATTTTGCTAACTTTTATGCTGCTGGCAGAAAGTTTCCCTCTTCTGCTTTTGCACAAAACTACAAAGTCTTGTTTTATGTCTTTCTTCTTTTCTTCCTTCTTTGCTTCTTGACCACACTCTGCTTTTGTGCTACCAGTTCATCTTCAGGGTCTACCAGGAAAACAAAAACATAATTATTAAGAGCAAAGCATACAGATCTTACAGAGGACTGGAGAAAAAAACCAAAACTCATTCAGTCTGGTGTGTGGAAGAGGCATAACTACTTTTGAGATTCAGTATCAACAGCAAAGGAACTCCCAGAAAACCTTGGACATGGCCCAAGCTGCTAATAAGTCAAATCAAATTCCAAGGCAAAGATAACATTGACCAGAAGACAAAAATCAATGAATATTCTGAAGAGAAATATGTAAAGATTTTGTGATGAAGTGCTAAAAAATGTATTTATATGAAGATGATTCTACTGATATAATCAGGCAAAATGAAGACCATGCAAATTCCTTTCACAAAGCCCATACATCTGTCTCCAGAGAAAATGATGGTAGAAATAAGATAATCTGCATTTTTTCATGATTTTTCTTTTGGTGTTCCATTTCTTAAGTGGTAGAAATGGGAATATTGTAAAAGGAAAAGACTGTGTAGCCAGGAGTATTAAACAGCTATAAATGTCTCATTGAAATCTGAAAACTAGTCTGAAGAAAACAACTTCATAGTGTAAAAATCCCAACTTGTAAAAAAGAAGGAGAAAACACTGTAGACTGAGAAACTATAAATAATCTCAAATGGAAAGCTGGCTGTTCAGCTGGCATAAAAATAATTTCCTTTATTTTCAGTCAGTTTGGAAATCTAGTATTTTAACATATTGCTTCTGACTATATAGTTTTTATAGATGTTGATTTCTCACCATGTTTGTGTTACTTGTCAGTATCTTTTTTATTCTTTTCAGTAAAAAAAAAATGCATAAGTGTGTAGGGGATCTTTTCTGTGTGGGGTTTTTTTGGTGGTTTTTTTTGGTGATTTTTTTTTTTAAGTGTATGGTCTGTCAGTCTTTTTCCTGTAGATTTCAGCTTTGTACCAGTGAGTCACAGAGTCCATCCTGCTGAATTTTCCAAGCAGAGGAAGTGCATAACTCACATTTTTCATCAAACTATTACCATTCACCTTACATCTTCTTCCTCACTGGCACCAAGTGTGCTTCCTTTCTGCTGCCAAGCAGAGTCCTCCTCTTTTTCTGGGTTCACACTTCACAGACACATGAAAGAAGAATGACAGTGAAACCTGAAGAAGATCAAAAATCAAAGAGCACTAAGAGCAAAAAAAAAGTTTGATAAGAAGAGTGGACTATGCATTTCTCCAAGGACAATAATCTTCTTGCAGGGAGATTTGCCTGGCATTGTTTGCAAACACCTGTTTTTTTTGGTGAATCCTAAATGGATTACATTGTGACACTGAGGAACCCAAATTTTTATACCAGTTGTGTGTGTTTATGGTTGCACCCACTCCCCACCCCCCAAAAAAAACCCAGAAAGGCATCAACTACTGTGATTTGAAAATTTCTAAGAAGAATTTCAGGATGACTTAAGACTTTAACAAGCTTTAAAAGTGAGTAAAACAAGAAAGGAACAACCCCAAATAAACAGGTAATAAACCTGCTAAAAACAAAACAAGACCCTGGAACTCTTGCTCTTTAGGTTCATCAGGAGGGCTATAGTTTAGCTGCTGCTTTCCCAGTATCCCTCTCCTCAAATCCTGAAAAACAGTCAATTTTAAGCAGCACAAGTGGCAACTTCAAAGTTCTTTTCAACAGTCCAGTGCAATGTGAATCACAATATTTGTGTTTGCAGGAAATGCCATCTTTGCACCCATATTAAAAAGGAAAATTCAAGTTCTTTCATACAATGTACTGAATGCTTCTTTTTTTTTATTTTTATATTTTTTTTTTGAGTTGTTGCAGTGATCTGAGGTGCCAGGAACAACAATCAGCAGGCCTGTGAAGTTGCCCATCATGACAGTGCTCCAAGGTAAAAGCAAACCCAATATCCCTTCATCTTATCTGAGCTGGGTTTAAGCAAACAACTTTCATTCTCCACCCTTTCATGGTCAGATACTACAGGGAGGGAAAAAAAAATTAAACTATGCTTGGAAGAAAGGCAATAAACAGCCTCGATCACTATTATAGATACAGTTACTTAATGCTTCCCAGAGATGATGAATGTGCACAGGGCAGAGCTCTGCATTTGGAGCAGCTCTTCAGCTGGAGTTGAACTGCACATCTCTCTAAAACCCACCATGGGATTGATACAGAAACATTACTATCAAGATATGCAGATTGGGCCTCCAAATGTGACAGGGCCGTATGAAATCAGGGTGTTTTTTTAACCTTTGTCAAGTGCTAATCAGGCAAGTTCCTCTGAGACAACCCAGTGCCCTGCAGAGTTTCGGGTTTTAACCCAAAACTCCTGCAGAATCAGGTCTGTCTCACCAAACGAAGCCTGACCATTCACATTTTGCTTGTTTTGGATCCACAGCTTTTGCTCAACAAAATAATAATGTCTGACTAGAAGTTAATAAATGGAAACACACACATAAAACAATGTTCAGCAATATTCAGTCATGGAGGACTGAAGGATGACTATGGAAAAGATGGGAAAAAAGAAATTAACTTTCTACAGATATATCCTCTTGCTATCCAGCAACCAGCAGTTCAACACTAGTTGAACTAGTCTGCAAACCACCATAAGTTGCCCAAAATTAATTTTAAGATACATCAGAATTCTTTTTGTTAAGACCCCATGATGTTTCATGCTCTTAGTTACCTGCACCTGACTTAGAGAAAAAAAATTACAATGAAAACCCACAATTTCACTTCGCAGGACATTTTTGTTGTTTCTTTTGGTTTATTGTGTGTAATAAACCAAAAATAGGGCCCATAAAGCAAAAACAGGGCTCCTAAAAGACTCGCTGACCCAAACCCCGCAGCACAGGGCGATGGAGTAGATGAGCTGGAGTCTCTCAGCTCCAACCCGCTACAAATAAAACAAATAAACAGCCCGAAGGACACGGCCGGGGAAATAAACAACTTGAAATATGATGGCGGTGTAAAAAACCGGGCGAAATGCCCGTTTCGGGTCATTTTCGCAGCGCTGCCGGGGGAGGGTCCGGAGAGCAGCACCCCCGGGCATCCCGCCACGACGGGGAGGGACGGAGAAGGGTCCTGAGGAAAGCAGCAGGCTGAGGGCATCCCGGTGTGCTCTCAACGCCGTGCTGAGGCTGTGCTGGGGCACTGCCTCCCGCATCCCGCATCCCGCATCCCGCATCCCGCATCCCGCATCCCGCATCCCGCATCCCGCATCCCGCATCCCGCCCGTCCGCGGGGCCCCGCCGGCCCCTCCCGCCGCCGCCGAGGGTGTGTTTTCTCGCCGTGGATCATCAAAGCCCCCTCTGTTATTGAAATCTGAGGCCGCTTCCCCCCGCGGTGGAGGCGGGACCGAATGGGACGGGATGGGACGGGATGGGATGGGATGGGATGGGACGGGACGGGAACCCGAAGAAACGTCCCTTTGTTCGGCCGGGAGGGGTCGGTGCCGCCCTTCCGGGGGCTCCGAGGCACCCCTTGAGCCACTGCCCCTCGTTATTTTCCTTTCCCCGCTTTTATTGATGACCACAAACCGACGCCCCGGCATTTCCCTCTCTCAGGCGCAGGATGGGATGGTTGGGGAGTCCTGGATGATTCCCTGTGTGTCCCTTCCTGCTCAGGATGTTCCACGATTCGAGGGAAGAGCCCTGTTTATTTGCCTGGGGTTTGTTTTATTTGCGTTTTGTTTTTCCTTCCAGTGGGATGTGCTGTGAAGTAGCCGAAGGGACACAGCGGTGGTGACCCCTGCTCGGTGACGCTGGTGAAACTGGTGTCCCTTCAGATGTGCCTTCTCACCAGGATGTGTCAGGCTCTGGCATTTCCTGATCAAGCAGGATTGATGGGCTGCATCCTCTTTTGATGGCGCGGGCTGCGAGTTTGACACCCACAATGATAAAAGCTCAGCTTAGGTCCAGACTGAAAAATGAAGTTGGAGAGTTGCAGTGGGTGTGACACAGTTACATTCTTATGTTTAGCACTGGATAAAGAGGGAGGGGGGAAAAAGGGGATAAAATTAATCCACAAGACCAAGTTGTCTGGGTTATTTATGTTATTTCAATCTAGCAGATTTTGGAGGTTAAGAATTCCACATACACTTCCTACTGCTGTTGGGAGATTAGGAACCAAGAACCTTATTTTTTTCAACACCTGCTTTAAATAAACAATATTATTTGACCCCAATTTTGCCAACCTGTAGTACATCACCAAGGCCTGACCCTTTTTGTCTCTTTTCATCTCTTGTTGTTTGATTTGAGGTTTGGGTTTTCGACTTTTTAAAATAAAATACATTTAGAGACACAGTGATGTCAGCAGCTTTTGTCTGCACTTATACGAGGTGAGATTCAGCCTGTGTGCTTTTCATTCCCTGGCATGTAGGGGGTTAAAGCCACATACTGCATGGATTTTAGCAGGGTTGTGTGTCTTGTGATGTGAAATGGACCAAAACCCAGAAATTTTTGATGCTGGAGGAGCACTTTGGCCCGAGGTGGTGTTCAGAAATTGCATTAAAACTCAGGGCCAACAGTTGCCTGACATTAGGAGCTGGTGATGCCAGTGCCCTGAGCAAGGTGTGTTCTGTATTTGGGGTGTAATAAGAGAAGCTGAGCTTGTTTCCTGCATTAATAATTCAGTTGGAAGTCGGGGGCAAAAGAAAAACAGAAGGGGATCCTGTTAGGTCCAGCTGTTTCCACCCCAGTACAAACCCTCTTCATGCATCACTTTCTCCCTGTCTGAAACCACGTTTCCACCCTTAAATTTAATGGTAGGGTGGGGAGGGGGGTGAATGAGCAGCGGGGGGCTGGGAGTGAGCAGAGAGAGGCAAGTGGTCAGAAGTATCATGTTTCTCAGGGTGTCACACACCCTAAATCCCTCAATTCAATGGTCCCTTCACGAGGAACACTACCAACTTCATTTCCCCCCCCACACCCAACACACACCTTTTTTTTTTTTTCTTTTTTTTTTTTTAGCCCCGTGTAGTTTTTAGCTCGGGACTTGTGTGCATTTCGAGACTTTTTTAGGTGCGGATCTGGGAGGGCTGGACCTAAGGGGCGAGGACAGGGACCTGGAGGGAGAGGGCAGCGTGCTGGGACGGGGTGGGTGTGGGTGGGTGTGTGAGAGAGAGAGGGAAACCGCGTGTGTGCGTTTATTTTTTCCCTCTCATTCCTGGGGTCTGAATGGGAGCACGTTGAGCTGTAATTAAGACATCTTGGAGGCGTACTTAACTCATGACGTGTTGCTTTTCTTTTCCTCTCGGTGACAAAGTGGCTCTCTCTTCCCCTGGATCAGGTCCTCTGCCACCCAGAGCCACAAAGAGACACTCGGGACATAGACACGCAACACGCACACACTGACTTAAGGTGAGCACCAAAAAACTTCCTCCGCACTTCGCTGCCCTCCGATCCAAACTGCTGGAGAGTTCTGAGAGCATCTCGACCCGGGAGCTCTGAGCAAGGTAAAAAAAAAAAAAGAAAAAAAAAAAGAAAGAAAGAAAGAAAGAAAAAGAAGAAATATATATGTATAATCAAAGTTTGGGGAAAGTTTGTTACTCCTTTTCTACTCTGAGTGGAGTGGGAATCCAGTAAGCAGAGCCCGTGGCATCAGCTGCAGGGCTGTGCTGGAGGGGTTTTTGAGCGATTTAATTTGGCAGCTGAGGCGGGGGGCGAGAGTGAAAGACGGATTGAAACTGGCTAACTTCAATGTCTTTGACTTTAAGCGCTCTGTGTTACCAAAGGAGGGATCAAATTGCAACTGCAGATTCCGCCTGAGAGACAAAAGTTTGTGCCTCTGCTCTGTGACTTTCTCCTATGGGATTATACATTTCACAGAGAGTTGCCGTCTTTTTTTGTTTTGCTTTGGGTTTTTTTTTGTTTCTTAAGTATTTCTCCATCCACTCAGACACTTTTTTGGAAGTTTTGATGGTGTAGGAGAAAGAGGATGGTAGACTGAGCAAACTGGAGTGGATCTGCACAAAGTACTGCCCATTCAGTTGGAAGTATGTAGATTCTGATAAGATGTGATATGTTACATACTGATGTCACATTTGGCAATTTATTGTCAGGGAAAGCCTGAGAGACTTCTGGCACAGAGTTTTGTGCTGTCTCCACTCACCAGGAAAGTTTGATGCTACAGCATTTTTATATGTGTAGCTGGACATTGGCTGGTCCGTGGCTGTGATAATTGTATAATTTTACTGTCTGTTTATTTGGGTTTTGGGGTCAAATACGTATAAAGGTGTCACTCAAAACGCTTTTTCATGGCAAAACTTCTTGTGTGGTGGGTTTAGACAGAAAGGGGTGGTAAGCATTTTTGTGTTTGATTCAAGGGGGTTTGTTGCTATTTGTATATCGTTAGTGAGGGTTTAATTACTGCTGGGATCTTCCAGGGCAGCAAATGCTGCCATATATGTTGCTTTGTGATGTCATGTAAATGATTCAACACCTTCAGGAGGCTCTGGGAACCTTTGCAATTCGTGCAGGAGAATCGTGTAGATGATGAGCAGCGATGAGCTTGTGTTAATGGCTACCAAGGCTGTTTTATTGCCTAAAAGTGGAGAGAAACAACCTGGAAAGAGTCCTGTTGTTCTGTCAGGAAAAGGTTGTGATGTGGCGGTTGAAAGCACAGGTGTGTAACTATGGATACACACCCTCCCAACAAACACAATTTCCAGAGACAGGTTCTTTTCAGCACGTGGAGAAATTCATCATGAACAGGAAAATTATCACCAGCTCCTGTGGAGAGGGAACCAGGAGCCTGCAGTCTCTTGCCAAGGTGTGCCAGATCTGTAGAGGCAGCTCCTGCTTCCTTGGCTGTTCACATCTAATGGAGGCTGTAAAGCACAGCTGAGCTGAGTTTCTCTGAGTGCATTACCTGAGACTCCAACCCTTGTATATTTGTATATATTTGACTCTAACCCTTGTAAATTTACCTGTGTTACATTTAGTGTCAAGGGGGGAGGGAAGAAGGGAGAAAGGAAGAAGGAAATGTAAAGGGAGTGGGGGGAAATATCAATTTATGGTACATTTCAACACAGCAGTTAGAGCAGAGTAAGGACAAAAATGTAGAGAGCAGCTTTCCCAAGTTAAACAAAAATAAAAGTCACTGTAATAATTAAGACACTGCCAGTCTTCTCTGAAATTGTGCCAAAGGGGCTGTCTTCCTAATAAGAAACACGAATGTATAAGAAAGAGCAAAAAAAGACCCACAGCAGTGTCCTATTCAGAGGATGACATCGACAATGTAACTCACAGCAAAGCACCCTTTCACTGTAAACCTACTGGGTTCAGTTTCCTGTCAGTTTCAGTGAGAATGGTTAAAACAACCAGCAGCTACTAAAAAAAAAAAAAAAAAAAAAAAAAAAAAAAAAAAAAAACACAAAAAAAAAAAACCCCAAAAAAACAACACAAACAAAAAAAAAACAAAAAAACCCATACAAAACTACCTAAAACCAAAATCCTAAAGTTTTGGGGCAGGGGGAAAAGAGGTTTCAGAAAAGGGTGGAGGAGTTTCTGTTGCATGATGAAGTGCACCTTTATTTTTGCAGTTTGTAAAAACAATAAGAAGAGCTTTTTCTACCACATGTCCCCAGCCTTTCTGGTTTTATGCTGGTATGTGATTAAAAGGAATATTTTTGCCCACTGTTGGTCACAGCCCAGAGCCAAAAGAACTGTTATCAATACTTAATGAAGTTGCTTAACCTCCTTGCCCCTCAGCAAAAATCTGGAAGTAATATGGGCCACCCTTTAAAAAGTGTTTTGAGATCTTCAAGTGAGGAGAGACTTTGCAATTGCTTATATTTAAATACATTAAAAGTTTTCCAATTCACCGCAAGGATTAAAGTGCGAGGACTGAAATTAATGTTTTCTGCTTTTCATTTGCCTTTTCACTGAAGCAGCACTTAAACTGTCTTTGGAAGTTGAAGTATTTTGCATTTCTGCCTCATTGTAAACCCCACAGTGTATTTCACTGCTTAGAACTCTGTGGAAATGAAAAGTTTTGAGGGGGGAGAAAAAAAAAAAAAAAAGAAAGTTATTTTCATATGACAAGCTGCTTCTGTTGCTTGTGAAGGAAGTATTAGACATTCTGTCTCCTCTGTTAGTAACTGTAGCATACAGTAGTGCACTTGAAAAGGCAGCTTGTAACTTGTAGGCAACAGAATGTTCTTTGGGGTAAAAGAAAAAAAAAAAAAAAAAGAAGAAAAAAGTCTGAATATACTTAGGATTTCAATCAGTCGTGTTTAGGGAGGATTAGAGGAAACAGCTGGCTAAACAAATATTAGGTGTAGAGTGGATGCAGTGGTATAAATTAATAATGCAGTTCTTTATCTGCTGTATGAATGGGAGGTTTTGTGGAGATAAGGCGATTTAACATGGTCACCACATGCCACCTAGTGGATACTGCCGAGCCTTTTGGCAGATTTCCCCTTTATTCACAACATCTGTAACTAATTCAGGTGCAATTTAACTGTAAGTGGTTAATTTTATTCTAGTTTACCGTTAAGAAAAAAAAAAATCAGCTAGGTTTTAATTTTAGTTTTTGTTTGGGTTTTTTAAATAGGTTTTTAGGAGAGGTTATTTCTGCTTTTTAAGTGCCCCCTAGATCTGATAAAAATCAGTTCTTATAATCAGTTACTTATCATTTGCTGTAAACATCTATTTTGAAAGATTTGTTAAATCTCTCAATAACAAATAGCCACAACTTATTTTGATGTACTGAGCTGTTGTTGCAAAAGTGAAGGGATTTCTGTGAAAATAGTTTGTCAGGAGAAGTTTTGTTCAGCAATCAGGACGCCAAAGGTCCTTCCAAAACTCTTTTATTACACAGGATATGCCTTGTTGAACCTAAATTTTCTTTTGTTCCCGAATATTTTGTCGATGACAGGCACAGAGGAAGAAAGTATATTATTTCTGATGGCTGATAAAAGGTCATAAACCCTCTCCAACTTCTTTTTCCCCACCTGGTTTTTATCTCCACCTCCCTCAGACGTTGCACCCACTTTAGCTTAGAGTGTCCTTTCTTTTTATTAGGAAAAGAAAAATGATTTTTTTGGTCCTCTGGATTGTTTATTCAGTGGTGGATGTTCAGGTGCTGTCAGTTCTTTTAGTTCTACAAAGGATCCTATAAAATGACAACGTTTTAAGCAGATAAACATGCATTTGGACATATTTTGTGATTATATTTATGCTATATGACCAAATTACATGCTTCTGCTTCCTAAGCTTATTTAAAATGTCACCACTATCACAATTTCCATTGCAATCATCCTCCAGGCAGCCAAACTAGGTGATGAATGCACGGTTCTGATCCCAAATTTTTCAAAAAGGTGACACAATAGCTACTGGAGTAAAGAAATATTAGAATACCTGGCAAAGTCAAGCTCCCTGTGCTTCGTTTTCTCCTGATTTTCATCACTGATCAGTAACACAAATGGCAACATCACACTCAGCAGAAAAGCTTCCATGTCCTTCTCATTCTCTGGGCTTT
>VYZS01030034.1:20675-37630 GCA_013400695.1 Neodrepanis coruscans | reverse complement strand
TTACTAAAAGCAAACAATAGTTGGAATACTAACTGCAAAATCACAATTTTTCACACTTGATTGCTACGTGAGCCTGCTGTTCAACAGGGCAAAGGACCTATGACAAAGAACATGGGAGAAAAAAAAAAGACAAAACATCCAATACCTGTTTCGCTTTTTCCTACCAGTAAGGTTTGCCACCAAGCCTCGAGGTCTCTGAGCCTAACAGCACTGTCTGTAGGATAGAAGCCCACAGCAAAACAAAAAAAAAGATTATGGGGCACTTAAAAGAAATTGATGTACATAGGATCAGGCAGGATGCATCCAAGGATGCAAAGTAAGAGGGAAGCAGAAAGACAGTCTGGGAGCTATCATGTTTTAAAGTGTTACTGAAACAAAGGAATTCTCTAGCTTACTGAAAAAGAGCTAAAGGTTGTATCCACCTTGAAGGGCCAAGAGGAGGATCTTGAAAATTACAGACTAGTCAGACAGTCCTACCCTCAAGTTCCCAGAGGGATTACAGAGCAAATAAATCCTCCAAAGACCATGCTCACGAATCACAAGGTGACAGTGAACATCCAGCATACACTCATGGAAATGCAGATAGTGCACAGCTAAGCTTAGCTTTTCATGACGGCACATCTGGCTCAGACGGCACAAGACATGCACAATCGAAGTGTTTATAATCAGTGGTACAAAAGCCCACATTGCTGCCTTTTACTTGTTGAAATCACCTGCAACCAATATTGGTGCCATTAGTGTTTCAATATTTCTATTACTGATGTCCAGAGTCCTGTGAGACCCTGTCTGGTGCTGTGTTCATTTTGTGCTCCTCCACTCAAGACTGGAGCTAGGCCAGCAGAAGGCCACCAAGATGAGGTGAAGAGTACAACGTACGAGGACAGGCTGAAAGAACTTGATTTGTTGAGCCTTCAGGACAAAAGATTAGCAGGACATCTAAATATCTACAGTTATCAGATGGGGACAATACAGAGAAGACAGAACCAGACTTCTCAGAGGTCAAAGTGATGTGATGAGAAGCAAAAAAGGAAATCCACATTAAATACAACAGAACCACAGAATGGTTGATGTTGGAAAGTACCTATGGAGGTCATCTTGCCCAATTCCCCGATTCCCAATCAGGGTCATCTAGAGTTAGTTGCCGAGAACAGTATCAAGGCAGATTTTTACTATCTCCAAGGATAGAAACACTGCAATCTCTCCAGGTAATCTGTTCCAAGTCAGCACAGCATAAACATTAGGAAAACCCTTGTTCATCATGAGGTGAGCAGAACATTTGCTAAGACAGGGTGTAGAATTCCAGCCTTGGAAGTACTCAGAAGTCCACATGGCACTCAGCAATCTGTTCTGAACATAGGATTAGACCAGATAACCTCTAGAAGTTTCTCCCAACCTAGATTCTTCTAGCATTCTGCAGCATTCTATTTATAAACTAAAGCTTTTTTTTCAGGACACAAAGCAACAGAACAGCAAAGATTATCACAGTAATTTAGACTTACATCAGCTAAACACCATGCAGACAAGTAATAACCCTCAATTTCCTATTCTGATCTGTATACAGATCACACATGACAATTGGATGTATTCTTACTTTGCATCCTGTGGCCAGTGCTGCAGACTTGAAGCAATTCTCAACCTTCTCTGTCAGAACAGAAAGCTCTTTCATCGAAGGGGCACGCAAGTAAAACTCTAGTTCAGTGTAAGAAGGAATGATGTTAGGTTTCACACCACCATTTTTTATTACACCTGCAGAAAAGGGAAAAGTCATGTTATCAGCGTTAAATAAAACTGCTTGATGTTCAGCCCAGTCATGAAACTCCTTGGTCAAGTACTAAACATAAACAAAAACCAACAAAACCTCAGCTGAGCACGAAACACAAAAAAATCTCAAAAATACAGTATGTGGACAAAGTTTCTTCATCATGTCAGATTAAGGTATAACATCTATGTGTTTTTCAGTACAGTTTTACTGCATTCCCTAGTTAGACATCTGTTATAAATCCGGAGACTAGCCAAACCAGCATTTCTAATTAATCCCCTGAAATTCAATCCATCAGAGTCCTAAAGCAATCTGGCTGCCAGTAAGGAAATAAACCTGTTATAAAGACTAACTTGGATTCCCAACTTTTAAACATTTCCTCAGCTAGAATGCTTCCAACCTATTTTTAAGCTTGGAGAAAAACTGAGTAAGATGCATTTCTCAGCAATACTGGAGTAACGAGTATCTTGGAGTGCAAAGAAAGTTCATTAGATTCCTCAGAAATACTGGAATGTAGAATATACGTAATTCTATTCACGAGTACAGTTTGAGTCAAAACCTCTTCCTCAAGGAAATGTGTGATAACTACATCTTTTTCAATTACACCAGAGACATTACCACAAAAATCAAAAATATTTAGATATTTCAACAATAAAACATTACAGAACCCAATTCTACATTAACAATGCATTAACAGCTAGTTGCTTTCAACAGGCTCTTTGTTTCCCTGGCCTCCTACCCTCAATTCATGTACGTTGAATAAAATTTGTTTTCTGCAGAACCTGAGAAACACGCTACCTTTAATGGAAATATTCCACAAGTTACTGATGTACGGCACTGAGGACTGAAGAGACAGCACTAACAGGATGCAAATGGGCAGCAGAAGTTTACTTCTTGTGCTGAAAGCCTATTAAGATTATGAGCTCCACCTCAAGTAAAAAGCTTTCCAGTCTCAAATACAGTCAAAACAAAAGTGCTGAATTAATCTGCTATCAGTATTTGTCCATAACAAAAGGAACAGCTCAGATAAGAGGGACAGACACCACAGGAAAGGAACCAGTGAGTAATCATGCACATCTTCATGACACATGCCATAACACACTTTCTCAGAACAGGCAGCTTCATGATAAACTTTCAATTGTCTCATCCAGCACATTTGTAAATGGAACTGGATAGAGTTTGTCTACAGATAAATTTCAAAGCAACTGCAATATGTACTGGATAGCAGACCTATAACAAAAGCAGGCTGCCTGCACACTACTAGTAGCACCCAGTTCATCTTTCTAGGTGGAAACCTAGGGTTTTTTTACAACCTGTTTAATACAGTTTTTTGAACAGGGAAAAAAACTACATTCCTATTTTTAAAAGAGGGCAACACTTACTCCATTCATAAGCAGGGAAGAAAGAGAACATCAGTCTCAGAGGAACTCAAACCAATAATGTTTAGGTATATCAGACATTGGTTAGAAATTCTAGACATCAAACAACAGAAATTACTTCAGCTTTCGTTAGTGGGTTAACACTACTATTTTTCGGATCACTTAACTCAGCCACTGATTATACTGCAAGTCTACAACATGAGATCTCCAACACACTGTTGTAAAGAAAGCATTCCTAAAATCAAATCTCACTCTGTCTGCTTACACTTTCCCAGAAGTATTTAAAAAATTTCCAGTTTGAAAACCAGGTTTATGACAGCAGTTGTATCAATACGGTAATTTCAGTTTTGCTGTCAATTCACGAAGCATTACATCTAGGAGGCTTGCTTGGACACTTTGTTTTTTTGCCAACATTACCTATAAAGCCTTTAGAAACTATGAAGAAAGCAATATTTAGGGGTTTGGGCTTAGATTCAGTACAAGACTTAGGCACCTCCAACCTTAAACCTGCAACATGTGTTTCAGACACTGAAACTCATAATTATGTTTCGTGTTTGCTACAGAGCAATAGGATGGAGAGGCTATGCCTACTATCTGAAATTCATTTGGGCATGCTGCACAGCACAACTGCAAACAGCTTCATCCAGAGTCAAAATTATTAGGACTCTGTCCAGATATCGTGGGGAGAAGTACACACTTGTATTACCGCTTTTTGTTTGTACTTCAGCAAATAAACTTCACTCCAGACCACTACACCTTTCCAATAAATACCATCTAACTAATGGAACATCTATTAAAAAATAAATACTTCACTTTTCAGAAGCATTTAATCTTACACTTTTACAAAAACACATACATTAAGGAATTCAAGGACATGTATTGAAATAAACTTAGCACTTTTCTTACTTTCTGAACTGCAACTTCAAGTATAAAGACTTAAAATTTGTTAAGCTCTCCCTAGGTATTGGAGTTCTCTTTTAAATCTGAACTGTAAGTGACTATACTAATTTAGGGCATTAATGCAATACTTTGAAATGTCTATATTCTAAGTTAGTACTTCAACAGCCTAAACTATTACTTGCTGCACATTAGATTTAATGAAGGTCTCACCATGAACTCTCCAGGTCGGTTTCATTTGCTGTCTTAAAACAGACAGATTGTTGTATGCAAGAACAGCAGCATCTAACGCATTAACTCCTTCCCAAGGATAAGCAGCAGCATGAGAAGCTTTTCCATAGTATTTCACAGTCACGCTAGGAAATAAAAGGCATTGCTTATTCCTTTTTCATTCACTGAAAAAAAAGCCTCTAAATCTTTTTTATCTTTAAATACGGAAGTTTTTGTTTATACAAATATATGTTATTTAAGATTTGTGCAGCAGAACAGCAAACAATTTACCTGGCATTAGATTGGCACTGAGTGCAGAAAAACACTGAAAAATTTTCTAGAATAAAATGGAATGATACCAAGAGCCAGTCAGGCAAGAAAGCTACTGGAAACATACCACTAGAAAGCCTTTTCCTGAAGAGTACAGGTTTCACATATTAATTAAATTTCTTTTTTTTCACACTGCCTGAGTGTTCTGAAACAAAGCTATAACATTCTTCTCAACAAACCCTTTTCTCCGATTCAAAACTGTAAGTTTTTGCCCTAATTCTTGTCAAACAAAATGTGTATGGTAAGACAGCAAAAGCATGCAAGATCACATACAATCAGCATCTAAGTAACAAAAGTCAAGTTTTACAAGTGTAGTAAAGGCACAGCATAGTGTCAAACACACATTATACTACAGCAAGGATGTTCTTTCCCTGAACACATCAAAAAAGGTGGCAGAAAGGCTTGCAACAAGAAGAAAATCTAGTTTTATGGATATATTTGGGTTTTGTGGTCACGTTTTGGTGGCAGTGGGGGAAGGGGCTGTAGGGGAGGCTTCTTAGAGAAGCTGCTGGAAGATTCTCCCGTGTCTGGCAGAGCCAATGCCAGTAAGCTCCAGGCAGGACTTGCTGATGGTCAAGGCCAGGACAATCAGAAGGGACAGTAACACCTCTGTAATAACATATTTAAGAAGAGAGAAAAAAAAAAGAAGTTAGGTGTCAGATGACTGTGTGAGCCAGAGAGGAGCAGAGTGAGAACATGTGAACAACAATGCAGACACCAAGGTCAGTGCAGAAGGAGGGAGAGGAGGTGCTCCAGCCACTGGAGCTGAGGTTCCCCTGCAGCCCATGGTGAAGATCATGGTGGAGCAGCTGTGCCCCTGCAGCCCATGGGGGACCACAGGAGTGCAGAGATCCACCTGCAGCCCCTGGAGGAGCCCACACTGGAGCAGGTGGATGTTGAAAGGAGGCTGTGACCCCATGGGAGGTGCATGTTGGAGCAGGGTCCTGGCAGGGACCTGCTGACCCATGAGGAGAGGAGTCCACGCTGGAGCAGGATTTCCTGGTAGGACTGTACCCTGTGGAAAAGTGACCCATGTGGCAGCAGTGTCTGAAGAACTGTTGTTCATGGGATGGACTTGCACTGGAGCAGTTCATGAAGGACTGTCTCCTGTGAGAGGGACCCCATGGGAAGCAGGGGAAGGACTCCTCTCTCTGAGTAGCAGCAGAAACAACTGACCATAATCCCCATTCCCCGTCTCCCTGCACCACTGGGACGGAGGAGGTAGAACTTGGAAGAAGCGGGGTGGCAGGAAGGTGTCTTGAAGATTTATTTTTACTTCTCATTCTCCTGCTCTGATCATGTTAGTAATAAATTAAATTAACATCTCCACTTGGAGTCTGCTTTGCCCATGACAGTGATCAGTAGGGGATCTCTCATGGTCCTTAACTCATGAAACCCTTTGTTATATTTTCTCTCCTCTGCCTGTTTGCAGGGGGGAGTGAGAAAGGGCCTTTAGTCAGTACCTGGCATCCAGCCAGGGTCAAACCACTACACTAGATAGTCTAGCAAAAGTTATCCTCCAATTTCACAGAAGTAATAAAATAATGCACCTAAACATATCCAGAAAGAATTCATGCTTTGTTTCATCTGAGGGCCATTTATATTAGCCTTACGAAGTAATTTAATATTTCAGATTATATGAACACCCTTTATGCAAGAGCATAAATACTGACAACTACATAAGGTGCTAATATTTATAAAATACACAAATGTTACTTTTTTACCAATAGTGGAGATTTTAACTAGATCTGTTTGTACTCCATACCCACTCCTTTACACAAAAACCCCATCTTCAAGCTCAAATAGCTCTCAGCACCCTGAGACACACAACCTACCTCTTACCCAGCCACGACCAGCCTAAATTGCTTGTCCCTGTCTTGCACAAATGGCAACCTAACCAGTTATCCTGAGCTGACCCCTCATGCACAGAACCACGCCACAGCTGTAAATTAGTACCAGTACTTTAATACTTGACAGGGATACAATGGAGTGTACTGCTGCAGCAGGAAACAGCTGCTAATACTGCTGCAATCCAAATTAAATATGCCCTCTTCCATCCTCCCTCATCCTCCAAGAGGATCATAGATCCCATTCTCTAGAGTATGAGTTTTATCTAAAATTTATTATCATTAAGAAATCAATACAAGAAAACTTCACCATTAATATCCCAAGTATTAAACTGCAACTCCTCAAATCAACCCACAAAAGTCCCTAGATATTCTTCAAAAACGAGAAGAAAGCAAAGTACATCAGAAAGTCATGTTGCAATATTTCTTCCACAAGAAATATGTTTCTTATTAAAAAAAATGCTTTCAGCATTCCTTCTCTTGTACTTCTATTGCTACACAAATGTCACAGATTCTCAGAAAAACCCAACAGATTTTACAGAATAACAACACCCTAAGCCAGTTTAAAAAACACCACTGGAAGAATGTGGATCGTATTTGACCAACAATAAATAGGCTGATTAAGTGAGAGATAAGTGAATGAGTAAACTTTGGCATGTATTCACCAGTTATCCCAGTATTTCAGGCATAATCCAAATTCACAGTTGCAAATACAGTAATTGCCAGCAACTTAGTGACCACCAGTCCTTAAACTCCTTGGAAACAACCAAAGATCAATAACAAAACAGCAAAACTGTTTTTATACCTTTGGAATCTCAGCACTACATAAAACATGACATAAACTCACTATTTCAAGCTTTTGGAAGTAATAAGTTGTTTCATTCAGAACTTCAATGCTGTGCCTCCTTCACGTTCCAGGTTTAAAGGCAATCTAGGACTTGTATCCTAGGGCAGATCATCACCTCTGAAGACAGACTTTCAAATCTCACCATACAAAACTCAAAAGGCTATTGCAAGCAGAAATACAAAACTATCAATGAAAGCTTCATCTTAAAAATTATAAATACAATCTTAAGGTACAGCAACAAAAAGGCAAGCTGGGCTGAGTCTTGAAAGAGATTACAATGACCAGCTAAGACTCTTTAGAAACACGATAAAGGAATATAGCAGAGAGCTGGCCAACTAATAAAGACTAAGTCTTGCTAACCTTTATCTGTTTTACCATTAAACTTAGCAGTAACAGAAGAAATTATCCACTGGGAAGAGCAAAATGCCCAATAAAATCAAGAACATCAGAGCTGGATGGTAGCACAACCAAGCTGGAAGCAGTTCTCAGTACATCAAGTCAGAAATTAGTGGAGAACCAGTTATTTAAATATTACAGAATTTAGTCAAGAGACAGATAAACATATTACTTGAAAAAACTGTCACACTGCTGGAAGGTTATTAGAGGGGTCTCTGCAAGGAAAGACCCCGGGATCAAGAATAATTAGTAACAGTGACATAAAATGCGGTAGCAAAACCTGGTGATACACTTACTACTGCTGGGGCATTATGGAAACACAAGTTTATAACATCGAAGGAAGAACAGCATAGCTTTGCAGACTCGCAGGGCAAGAAAAAAATGAAGATCCAAAGTATTTTAAAAAAACATATAGAATCACAGAATTAACTAGATTGGAAAAGACCTTTGAGATCATCAAGTCCAACCTATGACCTAATACCACCTCATCACTAAGTGCATCATCCAGCCTCTTTCTGAACACTTTCAGGGACCGTGGCTCCACCACCTCTGCTGGGCAGCCCATTCCAATGGCCAATAACTCTTTCTGTGAAAAACTTTTTCCTAACATCCAGCCTAAACTTACCCTGGTGCAGCTTACGACTGTGTCCTCTTGTTCTGTCACTGGTTACCTGGGAGAAGAGACTGACCCCCACTTGGCTACAACCTCCTTTTAGGGAGCTGTAGAATGTGATAAAGTCTCCCCTGAGCCTTCTCTTCTCCAGGCTAAACAACTCCAGCTCCCTCAGCCACTTCTCACAGGACTTGTGCTCCTGCCCCTTCACCATCCTCATTGCCCTTCTCTGGACACAATGGAGCATCTAAGCATCTTTCCAAAATTGAGGGGCCCAGAATTGGACACAGTACTCGAGGTGTGGCCTAAGCAGTGCTGAGTACAGGGGAAAAATCACTTCCCTAGTCCTGCTGGCCACACTATTCCTGATACAGGCCAGGGTGCCACTGGCCTTCTTGGCCACCTGGGCACACTGCTGGCTCATGCTCAGTTTTCTGTCAATCAGCACCCCCAGGTCCCTTTCTGCCTGGCTGCTCTCCAGCCACTCTGTCCCCAGCCTGTAGCAATGCAGGGGGTTGTTGTAGCCAAAGTGTAACACCCAGCACCTAGATTTGTTAAATTTCATACCACTGGATTCAGCCCATCTCTCCAGCCTGTCAAGGTCCCTCTGCAGAGCCCTGCTACCCTCTAACAGATCAACACTTGCTCCCAGCTTGGTGACATCTGCAAACTTACTAGTAGTAGATATTGAACAGGACTGGGCCCAACACTGATCCCTGGGGGACACCACTAGTGACAGGCTGCCAACTGGATGTGGCACCATTCACCACCACTCCAGCCATCCAGCCAGTTCTTAACACAGCCGTGGGCTGTCAGCTTTTCCAGGAGTAATGCTGTGTGGAACAGTGTCAAAGGCTTTGCTGAAATCCAGGTAGATCCAGGTAGAGAGATTCACAGCCTTCCCCTCATCTGCCAGGCGAGTTACCTGCTCATAAAAGGAGATTAGGTTGGTCAGGCAGGACCTGCCCCTCCTAAATCCATGGTGGCTGGGTCCGATCCCTTGACCATCCTCTAGGTGCTGCGTGATATACTTAAAAGACTAAGCATTTGTCCAAGAAGAAGTCCCAAACACGCCAACTATCTCCAAAAATACAAGGAAACACTCTTGCCTGCTCATCAGCTGAGTAAGGTCTAAGGAGGTTGCACTTCATGGACTGTGTACAACTCTGGGTACGCACATCCAGCAATGTGTACTTCAAGTACAAATGACCAAGTGCTTGGGCTAAAGAAGCTGAAGAGCAGGGCTAATTAGAAGAAGACAAAGCATAATTTCTGAAGAGTAACATGGCTAGCTGGCAAAAAAAGCAGCAGTGTGAGGACTGCTGTCTACACTTACACTGGGGGCAAACATGAAGAAGGAAAGCCAAGAACTACTCTGGATCAAAAAAAAAAAAAAAAGTTGATGTGAGAGGTAATACACACAATGTGGGTACAACTAAATTTAGTGTGGAAGTTAATATAGATCCAAACTGCAGCCAGGCTTAGCTGGCTAGCTCTTTGCAAAAGTAGGAAGACAAAACTGGAAACACTTTCCAAAATTACTAAAGCACATAGAGAGGATTACATGACCTGGCACCCAGAAAAGCATGGAACTATGATCCTAGAGACCCTCCAGCTGCATTTTTAAAATCTATTTTGACAGATGGGATAACCACATCCCTGTATAAAACAAATGCCTAGAAACACCAGAACAAAGAATAGATTTTTGGGACACAGGCAAGACTATCTCAGAGCAGTCAGGGATTTCAGCACTAGGCTGAACGCTACACTGGAAGAGTGGCTCACAGTGTCATTCCCTAACAGTGGCTTGGCTCCTTAGCTGACTGCACATACTTCGTCTGAAGGGCGTCTGCAAGGTCCTCGAGTTCAGCCATGGCCAAAGTAGGTTCCCTACTCAGGCAGGGGACAAAAGGCTAAGAACAAACCCTGTCGTTCCACCTGAACCCGCTCACTCACTCGTGCTCGGCCACATCAGGCAGGTAAGCCGCGTTTTCCTGCGACGGATGCGCCATGAAAACCACGTCCAGGCCATCGAACGCCCCAGCCTTTATCAAATCGATTTTGCCTCCTCCCTGCTCTTCCGCGGGCGTTCCCAGCACCGTGACCTGCAGCACAGAGGCACATGAGGGTCAGGGGCAGCCGCAGGGCGCTCACCACCGCCGCCTGCCCCGGGAGGGCTCCGCTCCCACCTGCACGGCGACGGGCGCGGGCTCCGCCAGGCTCTCCAGGGCCGCCTTCAGCGCCAGGGCGGCGGCGGCTCCCACCTCGGCGATGAGGTTGTGTCCGCAGGCGTGTCCGAGCCCCGGCAGCGCGTCGTACTCGCAGAGGAAGGCGACGCGGAGCGGGTCCTGCGGCCCGGCCGTGCCCCAGTCGGCGCGGAAGGCCGTGCCCAGCTTGTAGCGCGGCTGCACGGCCCAGGCGGCGCCGGGCAGGGCCCCGCTGGAGAAGAAGCAGATCAGGGCGTCGTGCGCCTGGTGCTCCGCGTACGCCAGCTCGGGACGGCTCCAGATGTCGCGGCTCAGCGCGCACAGACGCTCCGCGTTCAGATCCACGCTCTCGCACACCCGCTGCTTCAGCGCCTCCAGCGCGGCAGGGCCGCCCTGCGGCGGCTCCATGAACACCCGGGGAGCACCTGCTGCAGCCCTAGCACCTCCCGCACCACTCGGCACCTGCCTTCCGCCGGCACAGCCGCGCTGCCCCACCCTTTTATGGCCTCCTCGGGGAGGAGGCTCGATGGGAAATGTAGTTCGTCGCTCCGTCCCGGTCCGTAGGCGACGCCCATCCAGAACTTCCCGCCCCAGCGCGCCCAGCGCGGAGCCCCCGGCGCGGCAGGCGGTGTTTCGCGGTCCCGCCCGTATCCCGCGTGGGTGCTCTGTGCTCTGTGCCCAGGGTGTGCTGTGGGCTCATCCCGGCCCGCAGCCGAGGCACACTCACTCAGCCCCCCGCCAGAACAACGGGGAAAGAATCAGAAGGGTAGAAGGGTAGAAAACTCGTGGATCGAGATAAAGACAGTGTAATAGGGGAAGCACAAGCCGTGCACACAGGCAAAGCAAAATAAGGAATGAATTTACTGCTTCCCATGGGCAGGCAGGTGTTCAGCCATCTCCAGGAGAGCAGGGCCCCATCACATGTTATGGTGACTTGGGAAGAAAACCACCGTCACTCGAAACATCCGCCTTCCTTCTTCCTTCTTCCCTCCCACTTTGTATACAGAGCATGATGTTGCATTGCCTGGAATATCCCTTTGGTCAGCTGGGGAACACCTGTCCTGGCTGTGTCTCCTCCCGACCTCCGATTCACCGCTAGTCCCTGGCTCTGTGTAAGAACTGCTCAGCAATCACAAAAACATCTCTTTGTTATCAACCCTGTGTTTAGCACAAACCCAAAACACAGCCCCATACCAGCCACGGTGAAGAAAATTACCGCAGACAAAATCAGCAGACAAAAGGTGTTAGAAGGACAAATTACTTGTCAGTAGAATTGACTTGTTTAGGGCTTGACGTGCGTCAATGATCTCAGACCCAGGAGGAGGTTAAAAACACTTGGGAAAGGAGGATGTACCAGTGATAATGAACACAAAGAATGCACTATTTACAGGGCATAAGGACATTTGGCAGAACTCGCGTGATAAGAAACGAACAGAGCGAACTCAGCAACTGTGCTGAATCAGCTCCAACTGGGTAAGAGGTGATTCTGGCAGGGGGAAATTGCAACCACCAACCCATGGACCACTGACTCAAAAAAAGAGAAGGACTGAGCATGTGGGCTACTCAGCACAAAAAGCGAGGGAATCATTTAACCAGTGCAAAACAGAATACTAATTAATTGGAGAACTGTGTAACTTATAGCCAATGAACAATAACTTTGCTAAACTATATAAATAGTGAAAAGTTTTGACAGTTGTGCTGGCTTTGTGGATTTGGCACCCAGCCCCTTTCTTTGCAGAAATGTAAATAAATCAAACACCTTGACTCTCTCTGTGGATTCGCCTGTTGCACACTGGGTGAAAGAACCTATTTTGGGACAACATGCCTTGTTGCACATACTGATGTGCTGCTGCCATCACAACACCTAGAGATTGCATTCCAAGTGCAAGATTTACTGTGGCTCTACTGGAAATGGACAGCCTGTTTTCTTTCACATCTCCTTTATTTTTTTTCAACCAGGAGTTCTGTCTGCCTGGATTTGGGGTTCTCCTCTAGGTTTCTCCAGGATTTCTGCAGTCCAGGCCTGTGAGAGCCAATGTGGGTGGCTGGGTAGTGGCAAATCCAGGTGCTCTCCACCAAAGTGATGCCATCTCCACCGCATCAGCCTACACCCCTGCAGTGCCTGGCACAGGGGCTTTGTAGAGGCATGGTAAGGCTGGTGCCACCCACAGCACTGCACACAAAGCATGTGGGCTGAGCCTCTGCATGATGCGAGTACAGAAAGTTCAGTGTTCTAGAGAAGCCATGGGTGTGCCACTTGAATGTGCATGGCACATGGGTTCAGTGCTGTCCACAAAAATCCAAGCCATAATCTTCTGTGGCTTTGCTGACCTTCATAATGAAATCCTGAATCTCAGATTGTTTTGGTTTTTTCCTTCATGAAGGTGTTGTGGGTTAGGGTTTTTGTGGCATTTGTTTAAAATCTCGTGTGCACACATTGCTAATAGTGGCTTAGCAGAAGTTGGAATTGGTGTGAAGTGCTCATTGGAAGTTTTTAGATACAAGCCACAAGATACAAGCAGAGGCCTTGCCTATTGAACCAACCCATACCTGGCAGAAGTTGAAGTGAACAGAAATGAAATTACAAGCACTAGTGGCTTTCTTGTATTCATTTAATTACTAGAAATTCCATTTTTGTTCATTTTAGACATGACTTATCCCCTGCATCCTTTCTCCAGAACTTTTCTGTCACCTCTAGAGGTGCTTTTGTGTATTGAACTGCAGGTTTCCCCTCTCCCCAGAAGATGGGTGATGTCCTTTTCCTAGTGACACCCAAACCCTACAGGACTGTCTTTCACCTCCGCTTACTCACCCATCATCTCCTTCCACTAATGGTCTCCCAGTCCATCTTTGCCCAATCCCTGGGTGCTTGTAAGCCCCACTTAACTACATCCAGCCAGTTCTAGTCTTCACTACTGGGCATCACCCCCAAAATTGCTCCATTGCCCCTCCAGGCTCCAAATCGGTGTTTACCATTCTCCTCACCCAATGGATCCCAATTCTCATGTCCTGCTCCCTATTTCTAGCTGTATTCCCTGCATCCACTAAGCACCAGTCTGTTTCTCACAACTTTTTCAGTCTTTGCAATCCCAGTTTGTTGCCCAGCCAGCCCAGGTCACCTCTCCATTTGTTTCCTGCCCCAGTCTACCTAAAACCTATTTTCTTTTTGTCCTTGCTCAGGGAAGGGTCAGGTGAGAGCAGTCAGCACTGTGTGCTGCAGAGGACATGCCAGCGCAGGGCCAGGCTGCAGTGACACCAAGGACAAAGCCCTGGTTCTAGTCTAGGACTGCCTTAGGCTGCTTTGTCACTACAGCTGAGGATGTTGAGTCTCAGAGCCACAGCTAACAGGAGTGGCAAGGCTTGGCCACAGAAAGCAAAAAAGCACTGTGGCAGCTGCCTCCAAACAACGTAGCTGCTTATCTAGAGGGCTGAGGAAGGAGCATGGAGTGCACAGGAATGCCTGCATCTGAAAGTGGGACAAACTTAGCTCTGGCTCATCCAGGAAAATTTACCACTCGTGGCAAGCAGCTAAATTGCTTTTAGGGATTATGTTATCTTCTCACAGCTTGCTGTTTTCTTTTCCAACTGAGACTTCTCAGATAATCAGAGGGTTGAACTAATTACGTGACCGCTGTCTCAATTGCCTGAAATTAACCTTTAGGATACACTTGGAATATTCTTTGTCTGCCATGAGGATTTGTGAAGCATGCAGCACTAAGATATCCAATAATTTTATAAATTTAAGCATTATAGAGTTTATTCCAGCTTGAGAATTTCAGCTTGCATGTTTGGGTTGTACATGTAATAAAGTATCATAATCAGTGCTACAATCAGTTAACAGTAATAATGGGCATATTATTTCATATTTTCTAAATCACAGTCCTAGATAATTTGCACACTCTGTGTAAAACTTGAAATCAAACCAATTTAGGAAAGACAAAGGAAAAGATGTATTTTTATTTATAAGCAACAGATCCATCCTAAATGAGGCTCCCATTCCTTTAACAAAGAGCCCATAAATAATAAAGAGCACTTCTAGCTTTGTTCCTATTCTGTCTCCTCCTCGGTATGTGTTGTGTGGAAGAACAACTGGATATTTACCCCAGAGATGGGATGGAACCTATTAAATTAGCAATAGTTTTCTTGCTCCTTAAGCTTCAGTTCTCAGTAATTACACTACCGTGTTTTTTCTTCTACTTTAGGAGAAGGCATCAGCCTTTCAACTTTTTATGCCCATTTGAAAATTCATTGAATGTCACCAGGAGGAAGAAAACATTTGTATTCAGTACCTTCATTTTCTATAGGTTGTGCCTCAGGTCATGATTACGAGAATGTTTTATTATAGAGAATCTAAATTCTAAGTCTACAAAATGCAAACCAAATATTCATTGCATGTTATTTTCTAAGACAGAAAAAAGGAAATTAATGCATTTTTTAAAAATAAGGTCAAAAATACTAGCGTACTATTTTAATTGTGCCAAACAAATTATAATGCAGTACTAGACTGCTTAAAATAGTGTTACTACATAGAGGACATGCAGTCCATGCAACCTCATGGTTCTTTGGGAAAAGCAATAATTGTGCATATATTTGTTCATAAATAAACAAGAACAAACCTCACAGCTGCTAATTCAATTCATATTCCTGGAATCAAGCTGTAAACAAATGCTTTTATTTTGGTTTTAGAGGGTGGGTGAGGTTCAGTAGCTTTCTATTGGTCTAAAGAAGGAACATCTGTTGTGGCCATAAAAAACTTGATGATCAAGTTTACCACATCCCACATTAGCAACACTAGGCATTGAGGTTGAAATCCAGATCAGACTGAACTCAGTGAAAGTTTTACAGTTAAATTCCGTGTGGCCTGGATTTCAAGCCAAAATCCAAAGCTTTAAAACAATAGCACAGTGAGTATTAAAAACAAAAGTAGGCTGTTGCTATGTGTAGGAGCTATATGCTGGCTTGCCTAAAATAACATTCCATTCTGGTTTCCAAATAGCTTTATATTAGGAAGTATGTATACAGACATACAATGCTGCAAAAGTGAATGCTGTCTTTAAAAAGAAAGTGTGATAAAGGCTTCTTTAGTCAAATCAAAATATCAATATTAACATAGAGCAGAAATATTTTAAAGAGCTCTGGAAGAGAAATGGCTTAGGTCACTGAAGCATACTGTCTTTTTTTTAACCATTACTGGATCAAGGATGCAACTATATGTCATATACATTTCTTATTAAGGGAAAAGAAATACAGGATAGGTGTGTTCAGAAGAGTAAAGCCTTCTCCCGGTTGACATATCATTCCCACCACTTAAGAGTTAATCCTAGTGCGGGCAAAAATTCAGAGCAGACTGAGACGGAAAACATGAGCTTAATGTTCCCCTCAGATTTGGTTACATCATGTACAATACTTGGAATTAAATCTGAAATTCCTTACACAGCTTGTTTTACTAGCTATTTGACTTAGTGGTTAAGGCTTCAACATTTGCCCAAATGCTGTGAACCTGTACTAAAAAGGACAAGGTAAAAGTCATCAGAGACACTCAGTGAGAAGGCAGCTGTGGCTACATGAGATTCTACTGCCTCCAGCTCTTTATGCCTGCCAAAAATGCCGGCCCCAGCTCTGGTGGCAGAATGAGACACAATTGCCTCTGAGCTGTTTCAGCGCAAAGTCCAAAAGCTTAACTTGAGCTGCCCCCAACCCCCTTGGCATTTTATGCTTTAAACACTGGATTTTATCCTGAAGCAGCTTAGAGTTATCTGTGTTCTCAATCTGCTGACTCCACTATGCGGGTGGTATCCTTTGGGAGACAGGCAATAATATTTTAAACCAACATAGTTATTTTCAAAACAATTGCTTTCATGCACCATTAGCCACAGAGGCTGGTATAAGCTTTGCCAGCTTTAGACTGGTTTGACAAACAGTGCTTTTCTATCTGGTGCAGATTTTCATTTGCACTCTGAAAGCTGCAAGAATGCAGCAAAGGCTTAGTTGTATTCTGTATTTTGGGATTTTTTTTTTAATTTTCCAACTGGGGTGCAGCTTTTTTAGCAAGAAACATCACTTGGCTGCAAGAAAGTTCAAATATTGCCTGTCTTAAACATTGCCAATTAGAGCAGAGAGCTGTGTAAAAGACAGGGCTAGATAAACTTACATTTCTGTCTTTGGTTAGGCTCTCTGAAGAGTTACATAAAACTTATCAGCTATTATGGGGCTCCTTGAAGTTTGCACAGCAGAAAGTAAACAGAACATTAAATCTCTGGTATTACTAATATCCAAGACTCTTAACACACAAAATTTACAGCTTGCTCTCTCTTTCACACTTGAATTTTACTTTTGTAACTATAAGAAAGGTGTCAAATATTAGAGATCTTACCTCAGCTAAAACTGTCTTGAACCCCTCTCACTCCTCCAATAAAAAAATCCTTTCTCAGTGTCCTGGTTTTGGACGATATTAGGTTTTATCAATGGAC
>VYZS01030034.1:0-12851 GCA_013400695.1 Neodrepanis coruscans | reverse complement strand
CAAAGGACACATTTTTCCCCCTTTCAGCACTAAATCTCTCCTTGGGCTAAAAGGGAGGGAGGGGGGTGCGCGGTTTTTGTAATCTTCTTGAGTTGTTCCCTCAGTCGAAACCGGGCAGAGGTTTACGGCCAAGGGGATCTTGAGAACACGTGCTCCCTTCTAACTACCCTGGAGTCTCTCAGCTGGGCTCAGAGGGAGAGAGAGACAAGCACTAGCTCCAGAGCGTCCTCACCTCAAACACGGGCCCTGGAAAAAATTTAATTTGTTTGTCTGTTTTGCACTTTATTTGTCGGGTTTTGGTGTTTGCGCAAAATAAACTGTGATTTTTGTGTGTTTTCTTCATTTTTGGGGTGTGTTTGTGACTTCTCTCAGAGTCTCTGCTCCAAAATCACTGAATTTGTGGTAAAACCACCACAGTCACCTAATGGGCATCTAGTCTATGGAATGTACCGATGAAAAATATTACTGTAGTTAAAATCTAGAAGGCCTGAAAAGAATTGTAATTTATTTACATTTATGAATACCATAATTAACCAAGTTAATTACAAATATTTTAAAAAAGAAGAGTTTGGAGAGAGACAAAAAAGCACCAGATTTTATACTACTATCTAAGAGCTTAGAGGAGATTTCTTTGGAAATAAATGACCTGATACCTATCTCTTCTATGCAGTGACTAGGTTAGTACTGAAAATGACACATACCAGCCTAGATAAACTAGTGAAAAATCTGAGAAACAGAATTATTTATAATCTCCTCCAAACCTGTGAAAATAGTCACCAGAATTGAACATGTCCCTTTTTGTTTGCTGGCTGTTAAGTCAAAGCTGGGGTTAGACATAAGTGTCTAACTTTTAGGCTCCTGATTTAAGACATATTCTACAGTGTTCCTGTGATAAAAGAATAGGATAGCGAGTGTACTTTGAACATGGTGCCAAAAGTGCACCGGATGTCTTCTTTTAGAAATGAGGGTTTCCTGCCTAATTCTCTTGTCCTAATCTCAGCTGCCTTTTCGGTAAAACATGAGCTGAAGAAAAAAAAAATAGCTGCTTTTTTTTTTCCTTCTGTTCTTTCTTGTTTGCTACCCTTTCAGTGTTCTGATGATAATTCAGTGTTACGATGATAATTCAAAAATATTTTTGCCTAGTAAATTACTGTCTGGTGTTCACTGTAAATAAGTGTATTACACTGAGCCAAAAATACAGATTGAGCTGCTACTGGCTGTATTTTCCATCTGTCTGAGCCTTTCCCCAAGCTGCCTGACGACATCACGTAGATGGTTCTGACTCACTGGGATCTCACAAAGCCTCTGCCTAACTCAGGTATTAGCAGCAGCAAATATTAGCAGTGGACATCAACCCAATGAAGCAGGAGAGTAAATCAGATAGAGAATTTTTAAGGGTAGTTGAATCTGCATGTGACGTGATAAAAAATAAATACAAAGAAAGATTGATTTAATCTGTTTACATAACTGACTTAAAATTAACTTGCAATTAGGCACTCAGCAAGAATTACTCAGTGATTATACCCTCCAGCTGCCTAATACAGGTATGGGCTCTGGGCAAGGCTTTAATGAGAGATGTGCTGCTACTCCCCAAACGGGTCCTTTCAGGGCCACCCCTGCAAAATGCCAAAGCAAGCCACTAGAGGGAACTCAGCCTATTCCCTACGAGGCCTTGGCACTGGACTTTCCCTACTACTCACTTACGTGGACATTTAAGCTATATGTAATGCATAGTGTACCTAAAGCTATATGGAAATGCTTTCAAGATACCTGCCACAGTAACTCCATCTGTCAAAGCAAATCTACCAGTGTTCTTCTGTATTGTACATGCATGTGGTATGTTTCATCTTTTACATTAGTAGCAATGTGGTTTTTTAATCTTCTACATTTTAATTATTTTCTTTTCTCATCATCTGTTTGTTTATGTGGTGTCAGTGCTCTCTGGAAGTGAAGCAAAAAATTAATGAATATGCTTCTGGTTATTAGTGTGTGTATAAAACGAGTTCCTTGCATCTCTGGCAGGAAAGGGACTTGTGAGTAGGAAATTAAGGAAGGGTGGAGGCATGCTAGAGGTCCCTAAAAAGTGAGGTCAGAGGGGCTGGCTGTAACTGAGGAAGACAATATGGAGAAAAGTTAATGTGTAAGCAAAGAGCTCCTTCCTTTGGTCATGAAGTATTGACTTTCCATTCCTTCACCTTCTTCAGTATCTTAATGAAGCCCAGAGGGACAGCACCATCCTTCACAGTCCTAAGAGCTCCACTCACATAACCATCTCATTAATGTTAAAAATAAGCAAAGCCTTTCCTAAGAAAATTGTGACTGAGCTGGCATTTGGATCAAGACTTGATCAAGATTACTTTTACTGTGTCCCCACAGTATTTGAAAAGTAGGGTATGTTTGTGTTAAAAATGATGCAACAGTTTGGAAAAGTGGAAATCATCTGTTATAACAGCAATACAGATTAACTCTTCAGTGTTGCCACAGGTGGAAGGAATAAAAACAGGCCATCTTGCCTGTACAGAACTTTCTGTTTCATCTCAGGGCTGTTTAGGTGTGGAGGTTTCCCTCTCACTCCATGCTACTTCTGGGTCTGTGAAGGGAAAACCCGTTTTTGTTGGAAGGCTGCCTTCTCTAAAACTCTGAAATATACTGATGTTGCCACCAATACTGCCACATTCCATAAGATTACAGAGACTGGTGACTGTGATCCCAATGGGGACTTACCAGGACTGAGGGTCCTCACCTGATCCCTCCTTTCACTCCAAAACCTCCTAAAGACAGAAATTTCAATAAATATGTTGCTTGTTCATTCTTGTGTACCCAGCTATGGCTCTCCAGAGCTTCAATATTGTAGCACTGTAGTCAGAAAAATAAAGAAAAATAAAAGTTTTTAAAATTCATTCTTGAAAACAAAGAGTGAAAATGAAAAGTCTTGAAAATAGGAGTTTAGTTCTGCATAGGCATAGTTCATTGATCAGTTACCTATGTCGACAAAGTAATGGCACATGCCTTACCATTTTCTGCTTATGGAAGTTAACTTACATGCAGCAAGAAGTCAGTCATATGGCTGCTGTGGAACTCAGTTTCAACAGTTATATATTTGAAATTCCACCCTTTTCATTTATGCAGAGAAAATGTAGTTTTATCACAGGAACTCAAAGGACATTGGAAATAATTTTGAAATTAATGAAACACATGTAGATAGATGTGTGGTAGAAGAGCAGCAGAATAATAAGGCATGACAAGAGAACTATTTCCTTCACTGAGGGAAGGACTGTAATTTGGCATAAATGGGGACTACAGGGGAAGGCCAAAGACATAGATGGCACAGGTAAGGAGAAGTATAACAAAGGGATGTGGAACTGGAGGCTGCAATTTTAGGGCCCAGGGTATGGGAGATTAAATGGGCTGACACTTTTCTCTCCCCTATGTCTGGCTTTTAGATGCATCCATCTCTCCTGCCCTACGTATCTACTGGGGGCGGGTCTCTTGAAAGGATCTGAACCTTTCCCCTTGGAAGGGGATAGCTGTCTTGGGAACTAAAAGATTATCTTACCAACGTATGATAGAAGATATAGATACATATTAAAGAAAAACTTCTCTGTGATCTGCTTCATGGAAAGGTGGATGGGTAATTAACTAAACTGCTACATGGGTAAGTAAATTTCTGGAACCATTCCCTGAAAAGGGAAGTCTTTTATCATTAAACTGATGAAGAAGACTGAGAAATGAAGAAAGGAACACAACACAGATGGTAGAGAGCATCACCCTGCTCAGATGTGAACAGTCCTTGCAGGCTTTGGGATCTGTAGATGCTGAAGAGAGCCTCTACAGTATGCTTGGTGCGTATGTGGCTTTTATCCTACTTTTTTTTTTGTTTGTTTTTTTTTTGTCCTAAAATGTGTGGAAGTGCTTTGGGGAAGGCACTTCCTAAATCTGCCACGGTACCTGACACAAAGCAGGCCTTGTACTACTTATACTATTGAACCAATCTGGTATGTGGTAATGAATTAAAAAAGGAATATAAAATGCAAGATCCTCTCAAAAGAGCAGTGTAAGCTCTTACCTTAAATCACTGGACACCACCAGGTCAAAAATGTATGGCTAACCACTGAACTACCTCTGAACATGCAGAAAGGCACTGCGCTATAAGCAGGAGGCTGAGGAATTTTGGACACAAGCAGCAAGCAGGCTGTACTTGTGACAAGCTCTCAAACAACAGACCCAATGTGGCAAATTAGACAAAAAGCTTAGAGCTGCAGATTGTATTTTCATCTTCCTGGCATGTTCTCCTGCCAGTGACCAGCCAGTCAGACTTCTCAGATTTCCTGATCACTCAGAAAACAATTCTTAAACTCCAGTTGTTTGGGTTTTTGAGTTGTGTTTGACAGATGAATTCTATAGTATCTGTGTGGATAAGTACATAAGTAATTTCCAGTCCTCCAAGGACAACAAATGAAGTGTGATATGGTTATTGAGGTTTGACAGGTCAATTCATACCAGGTTGACAGGAGAAATCTCAAGAGAATTATTCCATCTTGTAAAAGTCTGTATTTCCTTTAGAAAATATACATACTGTCTTGAAGGAAGCGTACCCTGAACACAGCAGGTAAATGTGGTATCCTCAAATTGATTTTTCATGTGAGAAAACCTACATGTGTGAACATTTGCAGAGAAGGGAGGGAAAATGAAAACGATGAAATGAAGTTACAGGGAAATACAAGAAAAAAGATATGGCTGCACAGGAGTAAAGAAAACAGTTGGGGAAGGTGATGGGAAGGCTTGAAGTGTTAAGAAGGACTGGCTGATGGCAGAGAGAGAACTGTATCACTTGTAAACTTCACCTCCTATCCTCCTGGAGGAAGATCCTCTCTTGGGAAAGACTGGGCCTCTTTCTTTCAGGATCTAATGAAAGCCTAAAGATAAAGCAAATGTAAACTCCAGGAACCATGAGGATACTGTGCGTATCCATGGCCCTCTCAGCCAGCTGTTGGCCGCAGCATGTTTGTACAACAGTGGAGAGCAGCAGTTAACAAACGGAAACTGCTGACTCCCCACTGCTGGTCATGGGGAGAGGACGGTGCTGTGTGTAGATTAAATAGTTTATCAAAGAGTGGAGAAAAACAATCTTTCATGTGCAAATTACTAAAACTATTGTGTAATGAAATTGTACACAACAAAAAGCCTAAATGCAGTCTACTACCACACTACAGACATTTCAAAGCAGAACATTGTATTAATTGCATTTTACATGCTACACAGTGGGACACAGAAGACTTGCAGATCACACAATAACTGCGTGTACTAGCAAAAACTGGCTGGAGCTCCAGACACCATGATTCTCTTCTCAGATGAGGGGAACAACCTGCTGAGGGATCTCAAGTAAGTCAGTTCACTTCTGCATGCCCGTTGTCCCAGCTGTAAAACATGACGGCTGCTAACATGCACATACATAGTTTATCTGGCTACTTCTAAAAACTTGTGGAAACTTGAGAGCACTAAGTGCTCATACCGAAGTTTGTGACACCAGATGCAGTGCTAGCCATTAAGAATGCTGTGTCAAGGTGCAATTTTTAGTAATAAACAGGAGGTACTGATCAGTTGGGGGAAAAGGCAGTTACAAGACCTGCCAGCTCACACTGTCATTCTGCAGATGGTCATAGTCAAGAGCTAGAACGAAGTTCTATTTCTAGTCATTAAAATACCTTACATTTGCAGTAACTTCAGGTACTTTGGGAGATGACTTTTTCTTTCCTTCCAACATAAAACCATGGTGACATCTATGCTGCTTCTGTCTTAGTTACCCTTGTTTTTCAGGGTATTTTTTTCTGTCTTGTAATTTTTTTCCTTTTCACTCCTAGTACAGAGCACAAAAATAATCAGCACTTTCTTTAGTGCTTGCCTACAAAGAATATCTAAAATTTGGACAAGGTCTGTCAATTTACTACTCCATTAGTCCCTACAATGACCCACTGACATTCTAGATATGACAACATGCAATTTCTGAATATTCTGATGCTAGGAATGAAACTTACGAAACCTTCATGCCATATACACATAAAAGAACTACAGATCTCGAGTTGTATTTTAAGTAAGGACACACCTTATTCTTTCACCTGCAGCTGTGTCACCAAGCAGTAGACTACAAGATTCAGGTGATGAGAGAACACAAGAGAAAAGCCTGACTCTATATATTAAACCCTTTATTGAAGGTAGCTCCAGGTCTTGTTTCATGGAATAAAAAAGAAAGTCAATTGTATTTTCATGGCCATTGCCATCACCACTAATAAGGACATTTGCAAATTAAAGTGTGCTGATGAAAGCACACTGCTTCATTAAATGAGCAAATTACATCTTTAATAGGAACAGTATCTCCTCAAAACCTTATGCTTCATGACATTAGGAATGGCAAAATGGCAATGATGATTACACCACTTCTTGAAAGTGGTGTATAGCCACTTACTGAACTACAAACAAAGACTCAGAAAGTCATACAAATACAAGAATCCTTGTATTTGTATGAAGAATCCTTGATCTCCAAATGCTTCCTCTTTCAGATGTAGAGAAATCACACCAGTTCACTCACCAGTGACAACCTACAGAGTAAGTACACATAACCAGTGAAATTCTCAAACTGAACACAAGGGTTTATGAACCACTTGGACTAAGAGACCACATCTGCCACACATTTGTAGTAAAGTCACTGGGCTAAGGTTAAACCAATGCAGCCTTCCAACTGAGTCATAGCTTTGTAAAATCTGAAGACCTTTCTGGAAGTTGAACAAATGAGATTTTATTACCTCATGGGAAAAAAAGTTACAGAGCAGTGCTGACTTCAACACAGGGAATAAGTACCTCTGCTAGGACACGTTTGTTGTGCAACTTAATTCCCGGGAATTTTTTTCAAATTCAGCTGAATTCTTTAGCTTCCTGTCTTAGCTCTGGTAACATTCTTCTACACTCCAAAAGCTAAAAAGAAAGTCCACAGCTTCAAAATTGCTGATAACACTCTGTTGCTTTAATTCAGTAGTTAGGTCCTTTTATTGGACAATGTATTTCTCCTTAATTGATGGAGAAATCCATCAATTCCATCCTTCATCCATCTTTTCTAGTGAAACAGCAGCTAAATATTTATTTCCTGATATCAAAAATATTAAACGCTGTGGTTCTTGTTCAACAAGGTAGTATTGGTTTTTCATGGTAAATGTTAACATTTTGCAACCTTTACCTGTTGCTTACCTCCTAGACTCTCTTGGGTAAGAACCAGCCTATCCATAACACAGTCTTAGAAATTACAACAGAAAATATTTTCCCTTAAATAGATCAGTCATACATATATTATAAAATAATATTTAAAGAGTGTGTTGTGAAATCAAAATTCAAAGAGCATAAGGGGTTGTAGAAGAATATAAGGAATGTGTTTAATTGCATGGTGGTAGTGTCAAGACTTTCTATGCACAAATTAAGGTAATCTTACTTCCAAATTACAATTAAACACAATCTATAAGATTTGGGCTTCATATAATCTATAGGGCTTCCTATTTGTTCTGAAAACTGGGTGAAGAAGAAAAAAATTCTGTGTAGCAGGTATCAAATGTTTTCTAATGCAAAAGCTTAAAAAATAGCCTCTGAAAAGAATTAAAAGAACCACTTAAAAGAACACACCTTGGATAAAATATTAATCAGATGAAATAAAATTAGATTTACAGCCTCATATGCATGTTGCTTAAGAATTCAGCATCCTCTCTGAAGAGATCCTGGTGTAACAGAGTTCAAACATATAGGATTTTTAGCTCCTGTTGCATTAGGAGACAGAAGCATTTTAGCTTTAGCAGAGCAGCAAGCCAGCCGTTATTAATGAAGCTGTCTAATGGGCTGAGAGTTAGCCACGCATGAAAACCCAACAACAGATATCTCTGCATGTCATGAGAGCCAATTTTTCAGGACCATCATCCCATGACATTTAACTGTTCAAAAGTAAGCTGGTAGTTAACTCACACAGTTGATCTGGCTACATTCCTGCACAGAATTGCACTAAGATGATTTTAAACAGAAAAGATTTTCATTACCTAACCAGAGTGCAGTATGTTTTGTTTCCTTACTGACCTCAGATTTAATAAGCAGTTTGTTTAATTCCTGTACAGCAGACACATGACTAGCTGATATCACTCCCATTATTTTTGTTAATTTTCTTCCTTAGAGAGTGCTCACTTCAGAAGGCATTATACTGCTTTGGAAAGAAGTCCTCCAAATATGACACTGATTCTTTGCTGTCATTTACTGGCTCTAAACTCAAACAGTAATATGGTCATGTTAATAATACAATGCCTCGTCTTCAGGGAACTGGGATGAGAAATCCGTCAAAGTGAAGGAAACCTTGAAAGTGAAAATCCCTGTAAGATGATAGATGCGTAGAAAAATAAAAGGAATAAAGTGGAAAAGTGATTTTTCAGGTGGTCATGTTGAAGTGTGTATTGCACTTAGGTCTAGTTTTATAGATCAGTCCATTATGCAGGAGGGGGCTCAACCCAAAGATCTCAGGACAGAAGCCAATGCTCCTGCTGGATCACCAGAGGACCAGCAATACCGACAGCAAAGTATGCTAAATAAGCCTTTTTTTTTTTTTTCCCCCTGTTTGGGAAGACCAGATAGAACATTGCCACTTTACCCTTTATGGTGCAACAAGGTACGACAAGTTTTCAAGACTTCAGAAGTCTCATCTGACAGCTTTAAAAGAATTGACTGAGGAGCTGAGAATTATTGGTGCTTAACATTAAGTCTGTAATGCTGAGCGATGCATTGGCAAAACAGGGCACAAAGAGCTATTCTGTGTTGGTAAATTTTACATACGATCATAGCCTCCCAACTATGTAATTTCATGTCATCTCCAAGGGACAGAGAAGAGGCTGATGGTAATGAGATAATTATCAGGGGGGAAAACAACATCCTTTAAATAATGCCAACCCACACAGCTGATGGAAAAGTCGCTCTTGTCAGGCTACTTAGCAAGATGACCAGACATAATTAACCATCACCTAAAGCTTTGTGGAATTGCTAAGACATTTTCCTTTGCACTTGGGTGACACTTGGGAAAGACAAAGGGGAAAAAAAAAAAAGGCACAACAGCAGATCAATGCACCATATACCAAACACAGTAAACTGGGACTTACAGGCTACTTAAGTCCCAGTCACTGAGTCCTCTGAATTCAACTGGAATTTTTCTTTGCTCTAATACTATTAAAAAAACAAGAATTTTGTTCATTTTTGGAAGCTAAGCTAGGGCACATTAAATTATAGAGTGTTTAGATTAGGAAGGAAACTGGGCTGTTGAGACCACACATTTACTTCAAGCACACCAATACAGGTCTGTTTTGCAAGACAATGAATCACTGACTGGGGGGAAACAAGTTTTCTATGAACTCTTGTGAAGCATATAAAAAGTCTAAGAGCATTATAATGAAAAGTTTTGTAATCACATAACCAATGTCTATAGGCAAGCCAAGAAATCTTCTCTCGTTTTTTTTGCCCAACCTCACGTCAGGGTGTTTTTAAGGAATACTGCTGATTCCCACACATGGGATGCAGTGATGTTCTGCACTGGAAGCCACAGTGCATGCAGCACAAACACAGGTCATGTCACTTCACGCGACAGAGCCACCACAGCTGGAACCCAAATTGGCGTTTTCTTCCTACAGGTCCTTCCCAATACACTGGAGAACAGACATGTTCTTTTTTTTTTTTTTAATCAATGGATCAAAAAACTTAAAAATGCTTTTCTGTCTTACAAAAATTTCATACATTTCCTAGTTAATCTTCTTTAAACACTGGATTAGTAACTGCGAATAGACGTTCTCTCCTCAGCGTCTCCGTGAGGCAGATCTACAGCTCAATTCCTTAAGAATTTTAAATCAGAGGAATGTATTTCCTGACATAACCAGTTAAAAATATCAAGTGCAACTTGCCGCATCCACCTGTCACTGCTATTTTGGCAGTATCAACTAGTTTAATAACCACTATAAAAATATTTAAGGGGCATTGCAATGAACTTGAATGTTTAACTCCCCAACTTTCTTGAAATTTGAATTTTCAACAAACAAAAGGAACCTAAAATGACTTGCCATAATGAAGTATTTTGTCTAAAACAAGGAATTCACACTGAGTTATTGAGTTTCTTGAGGCTGAGACAGTTAAAAGCTGAGAAAAATTAAGTATTTCTACTGATGCACTAGAAGGCAATCAGGTAACAGACACACACACACACACTCACAAAAGAAAAACAAGAGACATTCGTAAGGGGAGGCCAAATTGTTTTATTTAATTTTTTAGTGACCAATTGGATTTTTGGCAGAAAGCTCTGCTCTTTCCTTTTTTTTTGTTCCGTGGGGTTTTTTGTGGGTTTTTTTTTTTTTTTTAAAGAAATCAGCAGTGTTCAAATTGATGGGTTGGAATTCTACTCAAATTCCAGTTAATTTTAAAAACAAACAGTTGAACAGGAATTCCAGATAGTTTCCAGAGCAGAGAGCAAAATTTCACATTTGTATGAAAATTCCATGTTTGTACTTGATTGGGAGACAGAACATAAAACTATTGTCAGTAGTGCACAGATAAAACATTCACATTTGATCTGGAACCTTAATCAGAAAGCTGTACTCTCCTTCCAAAACTTCCATTACCTTGTGCAAAGCAAGTCAAGTCTTCATGTGTCAAGTACACACAAGTAAAATTGTCCATATTTTATATACAAGACATCTACCAATCAGGCAGTGCAAAATACATCCTTTCATAACAAAACTAAAATGTACCTCTCAAAGTATGAACAAGAATATACACATAATACATGATGTACACTATTTACACAACCATAAAAAATATAATACAAGGATTTTTTTATGTGATTATAAGACTTGACGGTCTTTTGCAATTTTTGTTGCAACAAGGCATGTTTTAAGTTTCCTGGATGGAGTTCTCTTCGCCAATTACTCAAGGGATCTTAGAAACTACGCTTGAACTTTTAGGAGAGTTTTCAAATGGACTGCCATCAACTCCCTGTTTTGGTCGGACGGTTCAGCGGTGCTGCCCACCCAGTGGCTGGGAGGCTTTGGGAGGACACTGGGAGATGGTGGGTCACTAAACTTTGCCCCGGCGTAATTTTCTTTTTGGTTTGCTTCAGTTAGGGCAATGGGTTTCTTGGACTTGGCATTTCTGAAATTCTCTGTGTTTTTAAGTGGCTTTTTCTCCTGCTTCTGAATTATTTCCGGTGACATAGAATCCTGCCAAAAGTTCTCTATCTTTTTTGCCGAGGCGATCTTCGTCAGCGGCGCGTTACATTTACTCTTCTGCCTGTTAATCTTTGGTTGTTCACAGAGGTGTAAGCCGTGAACGGGCTGGCCGTAGGGCACGGCCGCCTTCTCTGTCTTTCCCATCTTGTTCTTTAAGAACTACAGAGACAAAAAAACACTTATGTGAACCACGACCCCACTCCTCCGCGTTCCCTCACCGCCCCAGACACGGAGCGAGGCGCCGGGGACCACCTCAGGTCGAGGCTGGGGGTACCGACCCTCCCGCTATCCCGCAGCTTTTCCCACCGCTCCACCCGCGCGGCCGGGCTGAGGGCGCCGAGCCCCCCGACCACCATGGGGCGCTGCGCGCCGCGCACGTCCCGCCTCGCGCGAGGAGGGGGGAGAATGCGAGGGGGGAAGGCGGGGCTGGCGCGCGGCCAGCACGAGGGCTAAATCCGGCTTGTTGCTGGGGCGCAGCGGAGCGCGCTGATTGGTGGTTGCCGGACAGCCAATGGCTGCTCGCGGCTCGACTCTGGGCCCCGCCCCGCCCCGTCCGAGCGTAACGGAAACTCTGCCGCCCCCCCTCCTCCCCCGCGCTGAGGGGGCGCCCCGCGCGCTGCCCCCGCCGGCCGCCCCGCGGGGAGGGAAGGGGAGCGGCCCCCGGGGCCCAGCCCGACGGGGCTGCAAAGACGCGACAAGTAGCGCAGCCCTCTTTACCTCCTTCCTGAGGGGTTTGCTCGGAGCGGGTCTGGAGGGGGCGGGCGCGGGGGGCTCCTCCGGCGGGGGGTCGGTCCCCAGGTCGGTTCCCAGCGGAGTCCTTCTGCCCAGCCCGGCGCGATGCTGCTGGTACTGCTGGTAGCGGCTGGGCAGGAGCCCCGCGGGGCCCGGCCGGATCTTCCCCTTCCTCCGCCGTACCCTCTTCAGCGCGGGGCGGGCGCTGCTCCCCGGGCCCGCCAGGCAGCAGCTGGGCTGATTCTCGCAGTTGCTGTCCCCGCGCCTGAGGCGCTGGAGCAGGGCGGAGGGCGGCAGCCGCCGCGGGTCTTCGGTGCCCGCCGAGATCCGAGCCAGGAAGGGCGGCGGCGCCGTGGAGGTGACCATGTTGGGACGTGGGTACCCAGAGTTGTGCCGGGGAGAGGGGGTCGAGCCCAGACGCAGACGAAAGGTTCGGGTCGCTGGGGAGTGTCTGCCCAGGCTTTGTGAAGGGCTGAGGAGGTGGTGGCGCAACCGGAGCCGCCGCTAGGAGAACATGGCGGGGGAGTGAGGGAAGCCGCCAGCAGCGCCCCGGTGTTGTTACCCGGGCGGGGCCCGCCCCCTTCCGCCCCCGCGCCAACCGCCGAGCGCGGACAGCGCGAGCACCGCCCTTCCGCGCCGCGCTCTGCCAATCGCGGCAGAGCCGCTGCCTCTCCGCCCGCGCCCCGGCCAATCGGGAACGACACAAACAGTCGGGGCCACGCCCTCTCCCGCCGGCCGTCCAATCCCGGGCAGGCGCCGCCGGCGGCCCCGCCTCGGTCTCCGAGTCACGGGCCCGCAGTGCGCGGCGGGCGGGCGATGCTCTGCCGGCCAATCGGGCGC